>JAQGBD010000005.1:0-99146 GCA_034698165.1 Punctoribates punctum
ATTATTTATAAATAATAAAAAATATTTTTAATTTTTCAAAATTAATATTTAAAACAGAATTTTTGATTGAGCTTGTTTAGATTTTTTAAGTGATCTTGTTAAAATTCAGTGAAATTAAATGGAAAAACGGTTGTAAAAAGAGTTAGTATTGAATGAATTTGTGATTCATAGCAACTGACAAATCAAATCAGTTTTGCGTTTATTTAGTTTTTTGAGTTTTATTTTCATTTTACCGTTGATTTCAAGTCTTATTTAAAGTCCTATTCATTGGTTTTAAACAGAGTTTTAGCCGACAATAAGATGTCTTATGCGGCAGATAATAGAGTTCCCAACTTTTTGAATGCTTTGAATGAATTGATTGAAGACAAGGAGCCGAACGACACCATCGAGTTTTGTCTCAACAAGTTTTTCGGGCAACAGTACTCCCATCTGATCGATGACCGGTATTTCGTCTACAATTTCTTTCTCAACTTCATCTATGAAAGTCTGGTAAAAGACGCCAACAATAAGTTAGCTTTGGATGAGACCCGTCTCGGCGTCCGCTCCAAACTTTTGGCCAAATTTGTGTACAATTATCGGGAATATCAGTTGAATCTGATTCTAGTCTTGTGTGACATCAAAATATGTTTGGGTCTCACCGATGAGCTCTTCGACCAAATAATCAAAACCCTTCACACGAATGGTGTGGTCTCTGAGGACGCGTTCGGCCATTGGTTTCAATGCAAACCCGGATTCGAGGACAGAATGAAGATAATAGTGATTTGCACCAACTTATTGCAGATGAGTCAGGAGGCCCGCGAAGACCACTTCTATGAGTCCACATAAACACATTCGCCACTCGACTACCAACCGGTCCCTCATTTCTGACCTTTCGTTGGATTTCTTTCAAACGATTTTTTGAATACATTTTTCGTAATTTTATTAAAATATTTTTTGTATTTGAGTTTAAAAACCAAACAAATAATAAATTCAATGGTTTTTGAATTTATTTGATCTCTTATTTAAGACTTGTTCCACAAACTTGTGAATAATCTGATCAACGATTGGATAATATAATAATTATATATAAGAATAGCACTAATTAGTCATCAATTTATAGTTAGACTTCAATTATTAATATTTAAATTTTCATTGATTGAAAAAAATTGATTTTCAGCTAACGATGAACTCAAAGAGTCTTTAAATGGAGTCCTTTTGTAGTCGAACTCAAATATAAGTTATTTAAGTTGATTATTGATAAATGACCATGCTATTTTCAAATAGTTTTCTCTTGTTTTCACATTCAAGTAAACTTGCAATATTTCAAAGTAATTTTCATTTTATGTTTCACCAGTCGTGACATATATAATAAATCTAAAATATTCGAATATAAACATGCAATTCATGAATAAATAATTTAATTTTGGAATTATTATTACTTAAAAGATAATACAATTCGCAACCACTCGAAAGAATATTTGGAGCTAGCTCAGTCTAGATTCAGTCTCATCAAAATGTGTTCAAATCGAAGGCTTAATGTTTTAAATCTGATTGAAATGTTTGGCAAACGATTTGGTAAAATAAAAGATAATTTTTATGAAACAAATGATGGCTTAATTGGATTCGAAACATTCGTGAATAGTCACTGGATTTTGGTTTCACCTTGCTTCAATGACTGTTTACTTAATAATCGACCGAAAGAGAGAACAATTATCAAGAAATGGCTGTTTTTGGCATCGATTCTAACTTTCCTCAGATATGGGATTTCCAGTGCTTTCAACTCCAGAGAAGTGAAGGCATTCTTCAGCGACGCCAACGATTTAATGGGTAATCAAAGACTTATTTCTTGTATGATATCTATGTTTGCCTTCAATGTTAACCTATTCTTGGGATCGATTATAATTTGGTTTGAATTTCATTCAAAATTGTTTGTCGTTAAGTATTTAAACGATATTTTACTTCAAAGAAATGAACACAAATTGAATGATAAATATAAGAAAAAATATCGAATTTATTGCAATATTTATGGAAATTATTTGAGTCGAGTATTGTTTTATTTGATGTCATTCTTCTGTTGGGTTATATTCTTCATCTCCTCTTTGATGGCGTACTTCATCTATGAAGAGATGGGATTTTCTCTGATCAATGTATTGGTTTGGAATACCATATATCTGGTTTGGGTGACATCAGTCTTCAGTCATTTTATGGCAATTTTTGGTTTTTTGTTTCTCTCAATCCTTTACTGCAGTTATCAGTTCAGACAAATTAACGAAAGGTTAAGAATTTGTGCCCAATTCAGTCAAATCAGTTTATTATTAAATTTGATGAAAATTCACAACTCTTTGGCCAAAGATGTCATCAAATTAAATGAGTTCTTCAAATATGTACTATTTATGGTTTACTATTTGTTCACTCCTTCTATAAGTCTGGTCTTATTTATGGTAATTGACAAGAATTCAAACAATATTTTCCGCGCCATATATATATTGGCCATAATATTCCTCTTCAGTTGTTCACTGATGACAAACTTGGTCTCTATTTTTCTCACTCAGTCGGCTCACAAACCGTTATCATTATTACGTAAGACAATTATCTGCCATCGAATGGAATTGAAGACAAAACTAAAACTGTTTGTCTTCATCGAGAGGTTGTGCGGACCCGCTATTGGTTTCTATTGCTATGACTTTTTCCCGATGAATAACCGACAGTTCGCTAATTATATTTTGAATTTCTGTATGTTTTTCATTCTCCTTATTTCAACTTTCAAACTGATTTGACTCTTAATATAATCTTGATTATGATCAAGATAAGACCTTTTTCAATTGTCAAAGTTTGCATGCCAAAGAAACCAATAGTCAAAGTTTTCGCCTTTACACTATAATTTTTCATCATGATAAATTTTTGACACGACATTTGACATTTGAATTCTGCTAGTGCAAATGAATTTCTAATTAATAATTGATAATCTGAATAAGATTGTCAAGACATTAATCTGAATATCCAATTATTTGAGCATGTTTATTGGTTTTTGATCTCATGTTTGACTTAATTGTTATAACAATAAACTGAACTCACATTCAATTCGAATGATTTTATTTTCTATTAAATTAAATAAATTTCAGAAATAATTAGTTAAACAGAAAATATGTCGGAAATGGAAACAGAAGTTATTTTACTCATTCTGTCGATAATATTCATAATTATCATTCTTATTGTGGTATGAATTTTATATTACTTTTATCTGAATATAATTTAAGACAAAACTTTGATTTGGTTTAAATTTAAAGATATTTTCGATGATTATTTGGTTACTCCTCCATAAGAAAGAGCTCAAAGCAAAGACTGATTCTTTGAATGATCCATTGAAAGAGCCTCGGGAACAATCTGAGGGCTACGAGGGTCCCGATCCAAACGCTGTTAAAGGGACCGAGTCTATGTCTAGTCTAAGATCTTCCCTTTCGGATGAAAACATGGAACAAATAAGACCACAAACACTCATGACTTGGAATGAAGAGGACAAGGAGAAGGACACAGACAGTTATGACCCGAACCGGTCGATTAGATCTCTTGATTTGGACGCAAATAAGGGTCCGGATAAGGCCTCTTCCCTTGAGATCAGGAAAATTGAGTCCATTAATTACATCACTTATGTGCCGCCTCTCAAGGAAGACAGTATTAGTGGCAGTCGTGAGAACGGATCTGACGACAATGAAGAGCCCACAGATGTCCTCTTCGAGAGTGACCCCCAAATAGGACCTACTCTTCAACCCATCGAAGAGGAAGAGTTCACTTTAGAAGAAATATAAAACATTTCGTTAATTATTAAATTGTTTTTCTTTCAAACATTTCTAAATCTATTTCAATGAAATTATTTGCTTTTCTTAGTTAATAAATTTGATACTTGGTATTTGAAAATTGATTTATAGACACAAAGTTCTTATTGATTGTGAATTATGCAGACTCTAGGAACTCTGGTATTAGGATGACTGGGATAACAGCCAAACGACATATTGTTTCTTAAGTGAAAATTAAGAGCCTTTTATTAAAGAATTTGGGTCTGGATCAAACAATATTTGAGCTTGCCGTTTATCATATTAATACATAAGACTCTATTTTAAAAGTAGCCGAAATTGTTTAATTTCATGAGTAGAGCACACCATGAATTTTAAGAGCAATCAGATCTGGAGTTGTTCTGGCTAATTTTGTTGCTGGATTCCAATTCTGTAGATTAGTGATGGCCTAACAAACGAAATAATAACCTATTTTGATATATGTCCAAGAGATGGAACCCCTATATTGTGTTACTTACAATGAATGTCAATTCGAAAAGTGATCTAGTCAATAAACTTTATAAAATGTAAATAATTATTCCAAAATAGTATTCTTTTTAAGGGATTTATTATAAAAATATCAAAAATCTGATTTAAAACATAATATTTTTCATAACAAATAATAATTACATTAATTTTTTATTTTCATACAAAAAGTCGAATCATTTCTTAAAATTATATATAAATCGTTACTTATTTTACAATAAAATTCTTTTAATAATTCTTAAATACATTTAAAATTATTAACCAATCGATTGAGGCATTTGTGGTCCACATTATATGTCATGTCTGTAAGCAAGATACTTTTAATTAATCACTTAATTAAATTTCCAAACAATGTTACCTTTGAAATAAAAAGAGATCCAGAATTGTAATCAAGATTTTGATTCAATTCAATAGAATTTAAGTTGACTTTAGTTTATAGACTTCTGAGAGAAAAAAGTATTGAGTTTTGACATCAAATATATGAACAATAAATTTGAAATTCATTTATAGTTATGACTAGAAGTTCTCATTTGGTTTCTGCCATATATGAGACCACTTTGAGGGTCAGCAAACAGTTTGACAGTTTGGGGCTCACTCTCGAACCTAACCATTGATGTCCGCCAGTGGTTAGCATTGGATGCCTCCGACTCACAGCCACTGTCCGGCTGTATATTCGCTGTAAGATATAAATCAAATGCTAATCATATGGATTGATGATTGAGGAGAGGCTTCTCTCACTTGGATATTGATATATATGAACATCAGATCGGGGCTGACGTGGAGTTCGCTTCACTGTGGCATAAATGGCTTCGTGATCCGGGTTATACTGCGAGAAACAGACAGATATTAGTATTAATAGATATTAATTGTGTGATGAAACTGATAGTCGAATGTTAGACATAAATAATAATAATATCTGTTTAATAGGAGTGGAGTCCGGTTTCGCAGGACTCCACTCCAAGGCTAGTGTTAAGGACTGGATATTTATCGGAAAGAAGTGATCAATTTTTTACTGATTTGTGTGGAGAGGATCGCGACATAGCATTGAGTGGCACTCGTTCTTCGTTTTCGTTAATCTTGGTCATAGCGTATGGCACAGGATAGTGGAGCATACTTTGGCCGCACCCATCTTCTGAAGGCATCGACAACTTTTTCACGTGACTGGCGTCCAGTTCTGTCAAATTAACGGTTTCTGTGCAGTCCTGTTGTGACACTTTGTTTGGACTATAATTGGCTGTAAAGTCAGCAAAAGAGACATCAAATCAGAAAATAATTGAATTTTATTCACGAAATTAACTCCAAATCAAATAAAAACTCAGTTTTATTGAGATTTTGATTAGTTTTAGGAAAAAGCTATTCATTACTTACAATAAACATTAGATCCATGTCTTGGCTTTCGAGTGAATATCACATAAACGAGTGATAATAGAATTATCACAACGACTAACGATATTATCGACGGCACGACCACCAGTACGTCAGCATAAAACGGGACCGGAGTCGCAGACTTACTGCTGGACAGGATTCCCGGCTCGTCGTCTGATTGGACACAACATAAAGTTTGGGAATTACTTCTCTCGCTTTTATAACCAAATTAATGGCAAAAAGTATTCGGATAATAAAAACCTAATAAAGGAAGCGGTGATGTAGTGAAGGAGTACTGGGCCTCAGTACTACCCGCCTCATTAAATGCTGTTATCTGTATGTCATATGTCGTCGAAGGCATTAAATCACTCAAAACAATATGCTTTTGGTCAGTAATGGCCCGATTCGAGAGGGATATCCATTGGCGACTCTTTTGCAATTTGTACCGCACTTCGAATGATGAGATTCGACAGCCGCCTGTCCTCAGCACAAGTCGTGTCAAGAGATAAGAGAAGAAAAATTTTCAATCAAATGAATGACATTTTTTAAAAGTTTGATAATAAGAATAAGTTTATCATTATTTTTATGAGAAACGATTCAATTGATTAATACCGTCGTGAAAGGCATCCAAATATATTGTGGCGGCGCTGGTATTGACGCTCAGCAGTGAGTTCTTATCGGGTGCAACAGGAGCTGCAAAAAATGAGAGGAATGGCAGACAATATAACGGCTGATAAGACTTTTTTCATTATATTGTGTTTGAAGAGCACTAAAGGCTTCAGAAAAGCGTAAGAAATGAAAGACTGAAAAAAATCAAAATAAGTATTCGGAAAAACGCAATAAAACTTCAATTTAATGGACAGACCCTTAAAACTTGACAAAAGAGTAGATATGTTTGGCTTTGGCTTTCATTTAAGGACCAGAAATAACTAAACAATTGTTAGTCAAAAGTCTAAATGTGAGCCAAAAGTGGAAATACATTTCGTTTCGAGTCATTTGAGGAGTTTTTCATTGATTTGGTTTAAACTCGATTTGCGATAAGAATTTGTGATCCAAATATAAATTCAATTGTGAGCTGACATTACATTTAACTCTGGGTTTAAGTGACAGTCCTTTTGGACAAAACTATTGAATATACGTGAAATTGAATTTGATATTTGTTTGGTCAGAATAGTCACGAATACAGGATTTGATTAATAGATTATATCAGAAACTAATTACTCCCAAACATGTGATCGAAATAATTATATGAATTTGTGAAGAGAGGCATCACTTCTATAAACTAATTGTTATTAAAAGACAATCTATAAAACTTGTGTCGACTCGAAATCAAATTAATTTGAAGTTTTATTCCTCTCCTGAGTCCTATTCTCTACTATTAAGCCCTGAGTTTAATACTCCAATGTTTAGGACATTCAGCGTATATTCATTTCTGAAGACTATCCGAAACAATTTGGTATTAATTTTATGAATTAGTATTGAATATCGGATTAAAGGCTATTCTGGGTTTTGAAGTCACGAATATTTTTTCGCAATTAAACTGTTTATAAATTGGAAGGAATTCAATGAAATAATTGAGGATTTAATGAAAATATTGAAAACAAAACTCAAAATTTTGTCATTGAATTGAAGTTCTGTTGAATAGTTATCAGGAAAAGAGAGGTAAAGAAAAGAAAGGAAGAAATTATTGAAAGAATTGAGAGATGAAACAGATTTGATGTGGAGATAGTGTCTGTCAGTAGTGGTGTATGTCTTACAGGTTCCGTCTGTTTTTGCGGAGACAATACTGGAGGCATCGCTTTTGCCAACGGAATTGAAGGCAATTAAGTAGTACTGATATCTTGAGCCACATTTGAGCCATTCGTGAGTATAAGATTTGGTATCAGTTAATCTCAATTCATCCCAATCTTCCGACTCTTTCTTGTGATGCAGAATAAATCCTAACCAATAATAAGACATATAATGAAAACGATGGCCATTACTCTCAATGTTGACATTAATTCAGTTTTCTCTCAACTCTATTGTCTTAGAGAGCATTGTATAAGTGAAAGGCTCACTGACCGGTGGCGGGGGTCGAGTCATCCGAATTCATTATCCAGGAGAGCTGTATTCCATTAGCCGTAGCGCTGACCACACGCAGTGTTGGAGCGGACGGCGGATCTGTTTTAATCACACGAAATACAAATTATTGAGAACCGGTATAACATTATTCACAATAAAGTGAATACTGTTTTCGGGCTGACATTCAAACTAATCTCCGGCTCTAAAACTTTAAGCTTTATTTCTGTCCAAACAGAAGAAAAGTTTCTCTTATTTGACACAAAATTAGATTTATATTCATTGCTATTTTGCAGACATTTGCAGATAATCCTCAATCTGTAGAAGTCATACATCAGAAGCAAATGAATGGAAAATAAATTTTTTGCTCCTCTTCTGAACGACTGAATAAATTCAATTAACATATAAATAAATTCTGTGCTATTCTGTGCTCCCATTCGGATGTGGATATCAAACGCTATGTGCTCTCAACTCAATGAGATTCTGATGAATAAAAGCCGGAATCAAAGCGAAAGACTTAGAATAGAGCACAGAATGAGGCACTGAATGAAAAATTTTTAATATAAACGGCGAACCGTTTTATCTCTACTCAAAACAATATTATTCCGATCCAAATGATATTCAAAAGACGGAAATTAAAATCCATTTTCCGATATTAGTTATGAACTAAAAATAGATTATTTGAATATTAAATTTGCAAAAATTATTTGAACGGAATGAAGTGCACCAACACTAACACCCGAATCAATTACTAATAGACCGAAAATCTTGTCAAATGCCTGGATTTAGAGAAATTGAATGTTTTGAAATCTTCTAGACAAAATTAAATTTCAAATTACATTATATTCTTTGACTTTTAATATTGAGCCACTTGTGTGGCCATCCCTGGCATCAAAACAGCACAGAATATCAGAGAAACTGAAGCGAAATCTCTTTTTTAAAGTTATTTTAATATAAAATAAATTCAATAAAACATTGCTTTTGAAGGCAAAAAACATTTGAATTACTGCGAAAAAAAGAAAAGAAATCAAGGGATCAGTTGAACTAAAATCTGAGGAAAAGACTTTTTTATGACTAATTCGATGAAAATGTCTCTGAAATTAGATTCAATTGTTGGGTATAATCGAGTGGAAAGAGTTTAAGAGATTCCGTGAATAATATAAAAGTGAATAACATTTTTATCTTTTTCTTCAATATATAGCCGAATAAAAGTCTTATTTCTATTTGAAAACAAAGGGAAGTAATTGAAAGAATAGTTACCAATATCTAGCGTTTTGACAAATATGGACTCAGATGAAGGACCGGCTCCTTTGCTATTGTATGCCTGGACTATTATTTGATACTTGGTCGAGCGAATCAATTCAGATATAATGCATTCTTCAACAAACGCCTCATTCTTTACTTCGAGTGTCTTATAGACAAAGTCTTTATTAATTTGCTGTGCATTCGAAGAATCGGAAACTTTGTATCCGACATAATATCCCCGTATTTGGCCGTATTGTAAGTCCTTCCGCGGAGACTTCCAACTCACCTATCAATCAATAAATTCAATTATTGCAAAGATTTCGTCGTAATATGACTTTAAGTAAATTTAAAAATAAATAATACTATTATTCGTTTCCAATGAATAAGCAATGCTTTCAAAACAAACTTCAAATTCAATGAATTTTTAAAATTGAAAATATTTTCCATTTTTCCAAATCGAGACATAAAAAAGTATTAAAGGATTAGGAAATGGTTTTCAAAGCAAAATAAATGATCGAAATTATTAGTTGAAAACGTATTGACACTAATCTTAGTCATTAAAGAAAATGATATTTTAATAATTTGTTCGAAAAAATAATAGTTTGAAAATAAAATTCAATGAAAGGTATATTGAATCGGATGCAGACCTTAATCGACTTTGAGCTTAAAGGAAGAGCTTTGATATGTAATGGGGGTCCGCCGGGTGTCTCTTCAATTGTCTTGAGTAATATCACATCACTGGCCTCACTCTTTCCCAATCCATTAATAGCAAAGGTTCTGATCTGGTAATTAGTGACCGGCCGTAAACCCCCGATAAGAACTGATGACTCAGATGCCGATACCGTTATATTTGGCGAACGAGTCGTCCATTTATCTGATTATATGAAAACATTTTAATATTATTCACACATTTTCTATGAAAATATTCTGTTGGCTCTAAATAAGGAAAATACTGACCCGTTTCCAGTTTATACTGAACTAAGTAGTGAATGATAGGACTATTGCCGCTATAGGGAGATTGCCAAGATATTCTGGCAGACCTCCCGTCGTGTTCCAAAATCTTTAAATCCGAGGGCGAATCCGGAGGCTCTGCCAAACAAAAGCAAATTTTTACTAATTTTTTCGGCATAAATAATAAACAGATTTCTATTGTGTGCTTAATATCGTTAAAAACTATGGTATGTCAACAGAACTGATGAATTAGTGGCAAATCTTATGGTTATTACGGGGTTTTCATCCCTTCTTATAAGAAATGGTTATTAAATATTAATCAACAAAAATATGATAAAAGATTAAAATGAGTGTCAAAAACAAGTCTCAGACAATATATTATTAATATTGACGTCGAGTAACACAAATGGCAGATAATTTTTAATTAATATTCTTCATGTAGTGCATAATACCCTGCATAATTAGTTGAATGTTGGTGTCGTCGTGTCCGTAGGCATTGCTCGTCACACAACTGAAGAGAGCGCTGTCTCTTCGGTCTGCGTTACGAATAACAATCTCTGATTTGATTCCGTCGCCGACTATTGACTCTAAGAGCTCATAACGGGGGTCTTCCCGAGGACTGAACGGCAATTTGTCTTTCAGCCACGAAATGGTGATCGGCCTAAAAGACAATTTGTTTTACTCAACAATCGATACTTTGGGGAAAACATTTCAAATATTTAAAGAGTAATCACATACTTGTCTCCAATGGCTTCACATTTAATCTTAGCTTCGAGTCCTTTCCTCACAGTTTCAGCTCTGAATTTGGTCTCGAAATGTGCGGCCACTGATCACAACGAGAAAGATATAAATAAATTATATATTGAATGCGATTAACTCTGAAATCCTATTGAAGTTAAAAATAAGCAATTTTTTGACTAAAATCTCTTTAAAAGTCTATTTGAGAAAATATGTCAAAACATATAACTTTGAAGACTGAGTGCATACCATTGACAGTAAGTTTGATGACTTTGCTGAGACCCGGACCGATGCCATTAGTGGCGGCACACATATAGTAACCGCTATCAGATCGCTGGGCATTATGTATGGCCAGTGACCCGTTCTCGTACGGACGCAAATGGGAATTAGAAGTAATCGACTTGAACTCAGACGGAGGCTCACGAAGTAATCCTTCAGAAAATGTGATGAAAAACATATTGAAAACGGTTTAGTCTTTGGGTTTACTCTCAAATATTTATCTATTTTTTTATATTTTCGTATAAATCGTATTTCAGACGAAAAGCCAACGAAATACAGATATAAATATGAAATGAGAAGAAAAACGAATTTCGGGTATAATTTCTTTTCTCCCATTCTTTCGGTTTAAGTAAAGGCCTTCTCATGTGTTTGTCTTTATATATAAATACATATCTGAAAGGCTTTATCTGAAAAACATATTTCTTTTTCCATTTGAGCGCAAAACTAAAATACATTAACTTTTATTACCTAAAAATTTAATAAAAGTAAGAGTTTTTTCGCTCAAATAAAAACCAAACGAAAGTTTTGGTGAATTCGTTGGAAACGTTTAGTTTGTTATCTTTTATTTTAAACGAATATTTCTCTGAATTATTCAAATTTATTGAAAGTTTTACATTAGAAATGCTTTTTCACTTTACTCTAGCAATTGAGGAAAGGTATGGATTAAGTGAAAAGTTGCTCCGATGTTTCAATTAGCTTATCCTCTCACAAGTACTGAACATTAATTAGAAAAATTGAAATCTTGTTGAAAAAAGTAATTATTTTCAATTCGAGTACTAATTAATGAGAAGCTAATCATTAATGAAATTATTTTAATGTTAAGCCAAGCCTTAAGTCTTATTAACAATTCAATGAATAAATGTATGGCTGACTCGGATACAAATGAAAAACTAAGTATTTTCTCATTACTGGCTATTGAGAGGCACAGGATGTCTAAGGAAACGACTCCTCATTCAATGGCATAATACAAGTGCTCTGCAGTGAAGTGGCTTTAAAGTGAAACTCCAATCAGTGATTGTCTTGTTTTTTATGCGCATTTAATTTGTTTCCCTAAAAGAGATTCTAGTTTTGCAAGAATTTAATTCTTTTTAATTAGATTATGATAAGAAAAAGAGACAATTTTGAATCTTTCTAATTATCTTTATTTCTTTCCTTAAAGATTAAAATAGCAATAAAGATGAAAATATCGAGCAATTTGTGGAATGAGTGAAATAAACTTTATTTTGAAATTCAAATCAAACTAAAAGTCATTTCATAGGAGAGTTATATACCATTAATGTTCGTCCAAATAATACTTATTTTCCGAACAATTTTGTGAGAAAAACATATCAACGCAAACATATATCTCGAGTCTATCTAAAGGACTATTCCTTTCCCTCTCTCTATAGTTAGGGAATCTGTTTTGCAATCATTCCTTACATTTAAACTAAAAGCTATTTTATTTTTTTTCGATCAGATTTTTTTCTGTTCGATTCGAGTCCTCTTCTGGTGGAGGGAAGAGTCCAGAAAATAGAAGAGAATTTCCAACAAATTTCTAAATAAAAAGTATATCCATTGCTATCATTAAATGATGATCAGAGAAAATATTCACTCAATTCTGAGCCAAAATATCTCTTATTTTCTCGTTTTTTGCCTATACTTATCGGTATTTCATTTTTATGTTTGAGTACCGCATATAATAAGCTTCCTTTGGGTTCAAAATGAGGACAGACTTCACTTCTTTTTTATAGTTATTGTTATTATATTTGGAAAACTTTCGATTTTGAGGCAAATCTCTTCGATATAAGTTTTCAAAACTAAATTTTGTGAAACAAAGCACAAAAAGATGAAGAGAGAGCACAACTGATGGCTATTCTGTTGCTTACCTTCAGCTCTGGACCAACTGATAGTTGGCGGGGGATATGCATCGGTATCACAATCAATAATTGCATTCCTGCCCTTCACTACCGACGTGTCGATCGGCTCTATTCGCCAACGAGGAGGCACTGCATAGGAATTCATATTAAAATCATATTAAAAATAAATTTTTTGAATTTGAAAAATATTAAATTAAAAACTAATTCAATGAAATGAAGTCAGAAATGAAAGTTAAAAACAAGATTTGAGAACTAAAACAGAGATTTTTTTCATTATTTAAGATTATTTTCTTTTAAGTCGAAAAATATGATTAGATTTGAAGACGTGACTCAAAATATGGTATTAAAAAGTAACTTTGGATCAAAAGAAAAGAAAATCTCATTAAAATCTGATTCATCAAAGGTTTGCGAAACAAAAACAAAAGTAGAGTCCAAAAGGTTTGGTATTAGATTCTGGAGCTATGCCTCCAGAAGATTGAACGTCAAAGACAGGGCTTTCCTCTAATATGGTCGGACTCTGATTTCGGATCTCTACTAATAATGGAGAGAAACGACAGAAAAAGAATAATAAAAAATAATGAAAAAATTCTCAAAGATATAAAAAAGTATAATAATGTTATGGATGTTGTGTCAGCCCCTACCGTGTATTATCATTGAGGCACTATGACTGCTACTTCCAGCTGCGTTTGAGGCCACACATGTATAATTGCCTGTGCCATAGTAATAGTAAATCCAATATATTAAATCGTATAATAAGGAGCGAATATTTTTCTTCATTTTTTAATAAAAGTCCAAACGTTGGGATCAAATAAATGGATGTTTACCTCTATGGTCGGGTTGGACCGACTCGAAAGCCAGAGTCAGCGAATATTCGGTCACATGAATCAAATTAGTCTTCGGGAGGACTCCGTTCGACAGTTTTTTGCCGTCTTTATGCCATTCAATCTGTTTTTGATGCGATTTTATTATTCAATCGATTAGTTTATCGTTTGAGTGGTAAAAGTGAAACAAAAAATATAACGATAAGAGAGTTCACATCGAAATCAATTTGTTTTAAACTTTTCTTCTCTTTGTTTCTCTTTTCTGACAATAATAGTAATGATTTTTGAAACGATTGGAGAGTAAAGTGAAGAAGAAGTAGAAGAAAGAGGAGAGAAATGGAGAGAAATGGAGAGAAATGGATACCTGAATCGGTTGATCGCCTTTGACAACAGTACACAACAAATTATATCGTTGTGATTGATGTAACGATTTCGGGAAACTGAACGGCTCTATGATTGGACGCACTGAACAAAACAATACAAAATTAGACAAAATCAAGCAACTATTCTACTTTTCTGCTTGCTAAGCTTTCTTCCAGAGATGTGCTCACACTCCTACAAATACGTTTTCTCAAATAACCCTTGCCACTGAACTATAAGAGTTTAAAATCGATGGGTTTTTCTGAAATTCTGGTCAGTGTAAATTTCCTGTATGTTTAAATGAATTGGTCTTGGTCATGTTGGTTGCACATCCCTGCAATAACAGCTTTTATTGCAGAATCATTTTCGTTAATAAGCCATAACATAAGTAATGATTTTATGACAGTTTTGGTGATAATGTGATAATTTTGATGATTAAAAAAAAGAAAAACCCAGTCATTAGTGTTTAACTAAATTATTAAAATCATAGAAAAAATTCTATCCATTAATGAAAAGAGACATAAGTATAGCGTTTGGAACACATCTAATGATTGACGAGATATTTGTTTTCTCACATCAATTAAGTTATGGATGAGAAAAATGTAACAATTTTTATGGTAAAGCAATGCTTTAAATTAATAGACAATTTTCTTATCTCTCTGCAAACATATGGGATATCCTTACACCTAATGTTTTCATAGGAATATTAGTGGTGCCCAAAGACTAATAGCCTGTGCTATACATTATATAAGACAATGAGTTTTATAGCCATTAATATATAAAACGCTTTACAAATGGTTTTGAGTGAATGTCTGAGGCGTTAACCGTTTATTAAATATTAATGATTTGCAATAAAAAGCGTGTCTTAAATAAAATATGAATTTCCATACCGAGCACCTGGACAAATAGTGTGCCCTGAGCGCTGCGCGACTCCGATGTCTGTCTGGCGATGCAAGTGTATCGGCCCTCATCTGTGGCTCTCTCCAGATCGACAACTGTTAAAGTGCCGTTTGGGAAAACCTTTTGCCGGTGATTATAGGGAAGACGTACTCCTTCTGCACAAACAAATCCATTAAAACAATCATCAATTAGTTTGAGGTGTGATTTGAGTGCAGAATAAGTGCGAAGAAAAGGGAAAAACTCGAGTTTCAAACTGAAAGACAGTGAAATTGATTCGTTTGAAAACGTTGTGATTTTTTGAGCCAAGCTTTCAATGGAGAAATTCAAGTGTAAAAGTGCTTAACTTGGAAAATGATACACTTGTCTGAGCAGTTTCTCCGTCCTATCAATAACACAATCAAACTTATGAGACCAGTATTTGGCTGAGGACTCGATTTTCAGCCAATTATGAGATAACCCAATGATAAGAATCTAATCGATTGCTCAGAATTAAAGTGATTCCTGTTTTTGCTATCTTTATGTTTGCCTCTTATGTCAAGTTTTAGAGTAAAACACAATTTTTATCTGAAAATCCCGAACAGAGCCTAATGTGAAACGTTTGGCCCAAAATGTCATTTGCAGGGTTAGGCCACTGATAGGACTGGCAGTTAATAATAAGGCAGCCATCGCTGGAATAGTGCGGTTACATCAATGTATTAAAAATGATTACTTCCCTCTTCTTTGGGATCAGAGCGACGGCTCATATATTGGGCTTAATTTAAATTAATTTATGAGACAAACGTGTCATTGAACTCATCATATAATTTAGTAAATGACGCGTAAACTCAACAAAAGGCAAAATAATTTCACTGAAATATCTGTTTCTATCCTAAAAATCATAGAGAGTGGCAATCAATGCCTTCCTCTAACAGACATTGATATAATGAATTGGCGCATAAGGACAGGGATGCCATTGCCTAACAGGCGATGACAACAGCTCTAAACAGGCATTGATTTAATAGAAAGCATGAAATTGGAGTCAAAATACTTTAAGATCGAGATTTCACGGAATGATAATCGAAAGTAATTTCACTAAACGTTTAATTAATGATAACTTGGAAACGACTGAACGCTTATCGTAAATACCAGAAAAACAAATTTGAAGCCATAATTAGCAACTCTTATACAATATCCTCGACTAATACTTTTCCTAATATTCGCCATTTGTTAGAACAGCTCTTATTCTGAACTCAAGTATTAAGAATTGATATGTGTTTATGGCATATAAGAAGTGAAGATTATTTCGTCCAATATTTATGTTAATCGCAGTCAATAGTCGTCTAAATAACACTTTTGCTAATACTATACCTCTTTCCCAAACAATGTTATCGATGGGGTATCCACCGGTAGGACACGTCAATGACATTCGTTCTCCGGCCACAGCCGTCATATTAGGCATCGCTCTGACGCTCGGCTTTCCAAAGATATTGATTTTAGCCGAGTGTCGAATAGCGGTCACGTCATTGGCTGCCATACATGTGTAGAGACCTCCATCTGTTTGCATAACACAATCAGATCATTAGTTGACTCAAATGAATATTGAGAGGCTTTTCCATTACCTTCAGGTGTTGTGTTCGATATGTTTACATAACTGACCAGAAGTGCCTCACGAGTCACATAATCGCCAGTTCTATAGCGGGAGTTATCCGGTACAGCAATGTTGTCATAAACTTGCCACGTGACCTGGGGGATCGGGTTTCCAGAGGCCACACACTGGACAAAGATCAAAAGTAAATTAGCGAGGTCAATATCCGGCGAAAAAGATTTCTTATCATTAGAGGTATCAAAATATGGTTGTGATTATAATTAGGGTAAACCAAAAATTTTATGATTAGCGCACAGAATACAATAATCAAGAAATACATTACTGTTCCTCATATATGCCTCTCTTATATGATTATAGACACGAATATGTGTTTCGAATGTATTTATAATCTTATTTGTAATTCAATTAATTTCTGAACTCAAAGCGTGAATTGTGAGGAAAAACATCACAAATGAAGCCAAGAGTCAAATAATTATATTTGTGTTCAAAGCAAATATGAATTCTCATGAAATTAGAGAAATTTAATTATAATCAGCGTAACTAATATCTGGTGATAGCATTCAAACTAATTATTTAATTGTTTTTAATTCTGTGAATCAGTTGAACCGCTCAGAGAAGGTTTGGCTTAATGTTGGCTCAAATGAAATTCCGACTAATTCTGTGCTTTGATTCACAGAATCTGTGATACGACTGAGAAAGCAATGAATGCATAGCTTTCTTCATTCAAATCATTTTATTTTGATTACGAATTGCCAAGGTATACTAGCAAATAGGTGAAAGAAATTTTTATCGATTGAGCACATTGAATGAGCTTGCTAACTCATTTTTTGTATCGGACAATTTCTAAAAATCAGGAAAAATAGTGATTAATTGAAAGAAACGCGGATATCATATATCTTGATCATCATTAGACCATTAAAGCCAAAAATGTTACTTTACTCTTATCTAATGATATGAATTGCGAGGTTAGTAAATGTCGTTCGCAATCGTAGTGATGTGAGGTCTGGCCTAATGTCAACTTTAATGTCCAAATGATATAAACATTTTAGACATAAAAATCCTTTAGAAAGCAATAAAATTACCGGAAATTAGGATTTAGTTAACAATTATAAGGAATTCAGTAATAAATCAATCGATTATTTTCCTTAGAAGTCGGGTGTGAAATATGGTTATAATTGTTTGACTCTTCGGTTATTCTGTCCTTAAGAGGAGCTGACAAACGCGTATAGAGTTTTAAGCCATAGGTTTCGTGATTTACACACATTTGAGGGAATTTGTTCGCCAATTGATTGTCTTTTGTGAGGACTTGCCTTACATTACATACAAATGGATAAAAGATAACCAAAACAACATTTTCTTCTCCAATGCCTTTTGTTTTTCTATTGCACTTTGTTTTAGTCCTTTGTATTGAGACCTCTCCTCAATTGAGATTCAATCGACACAAAAGCACAGAATGAGATTCAGATGTCTATAATCTCATTGTAAATGATTCCGAAAACATTTTGTTGGTTCGGAAACTCAAGTCATGTGTTTTGAGTTGAAAATCAATTTATTCGCATAAAAGGGACGCCAATAAAGAAAAGGATAAGAAAAGGGAAGGCAAGGGATGGCTGAAAAAACTGACTCGAAATTAGAATACAAACAAATTGGTTGAGTAAAAGAAGAGACAAAGAATGTCATAAAAAATTAGAGTCAACTCTAAAATTAGTCTAAAATTGAATTTGAAAACTGAAATCTAATTATGGCATCGATTTTGTGGATACACTCCGAGAATGAAAACTAAGAAAAGGTTAGTAAATGTGTTTCTGACTCACCTTTAATGAAAGTGGTTGACCCGGCTGTAGGGTCTGCTCAGAAAATGTCGACAGAAATATTGGTGCGTCGTCTGCCAAGATAATTGTGTGAAATAATGATCCAAATTATTATTAATCTAATAGAAAGGGATTAGGAAAATAATGATGCGATTTCTTACCACCCAGATCAATTTGAGCGCTGGCCTGAGCCGAATCAAACTCATTGTGAGCTAAGCACTGATACATTCCTTTGTCACGTCGCTCCACATTTGAGATCTGGAGCACAGTTCTGGTGATCAAACGAATTCGTGAATTTGTGACCAATGGTTGCCCGTTGTGTAGCCATTCCAGGGAAACTACTGGTGTTCCCGAAACACTGCAATTGAGTTGAGCCGACTTTCCCACGTCTATGGTTTCCATTCGGGGGTGAATTTCAGCCGAAAGAGTGACTGAAAGATGAAAATGAAATCATTATATCCCTGTTTATATTGTCTGCTTCTGTTTGACCTGAGACTGACTCTAACAGTATTAGGAAATCAGAAGAATAATAACCAGAGATATACAATGAATTTCTATCCGGAAGAATGTCTGTATCGCAGACGTGTATACAGACTTTGACTCTTCCACTCATTGAAAGATTGATCAGTGAATTGAGAAGTAAAATGAAAAATACTTTTTATACACAATAGAAGAGAAAAAAGGCATTAATTTAGTGAATCAATCGACACAACAAAAAACGTTAAGAGCTCTGAACAAAGAGAACAAAATGCGATGAAATCAAAAATATAAAAAAATGCTTCACTTCTAGCCTTTGAAAAGTATTCACTTGAAAATGACATTCAATAAGAAGAATATCATTCAATAAACTTTTGATATATTTCTTGTCTAATATTTTTCAGATCAATAATAGGAACAAATAGTGAAAGACATTAACTCTTTATATAAGAGGAATAAAACTAAAGATTGAGACGAATGTTAGTCACAGAGAACGGGATTTCTTCACAGAATAAATGTGAGTCAAATGTAATAATAATAATGATTTCGGAGAATAAGAATAATAACAGTTATAGAAGTGATAGTAATGAACATAATTTGCTCCAAACGTTCCGATACTCGAAAGATGTGATCAGAAGATTGGATTCTGTCCTCAATAGTAATAATTGTTGGACTGATATGTATTTGATGAGAATGTCCTCACCGGTCACAATGAGCTGAGTTTCTATCATTTCAGATCCGACGCTATTATTAACACTACACCGATATGTGCCGCCATCGGAAAGCATGACCTGTCTTATTCTCAGATATCCATCATTTTGTCGAATCCGATTGAACGCCATTTGTCTAATTGGTTGTGCGTTGCGATGCCATAAATAAGTAGGTACTGGATAGCCCTGTGCGGCACAGGCCAGCTCCACGTCCTCGCCCTCGGCGACGACCACCACTGGCTTACTATCTGTTATTCTCGGCGGTTGATTACTGAAAGCCTCTGAAAAATTAATTACAAAAAAGATTTTGTTGTATTATATGCTTTTCTAAACAATTATTTTTTGCCATAAATAAAAAGCAAACAAAAAAGAAAATAAATTAAATCCAAGAAAATTAATTCAAAGAAGAATTAATTCTTTGCCTCCATTCAAATGAGTGCATAATTTTAATACAAAAACCAATTTTTCTGACTATTATTTTTGTGTAAACATTGAATTTATAGGAAAATGCATTTTCCAGTCTTTTTCTCTTTTGGTTTATGTCCTGCTATTCACTAAAATGAGTAATGAAAAATTGTGGGCAATTCCTATTGTCTTTCGGTTAATAGTTATGACGGATATAATAGCGGATGAAATATAATGTTTAACGAAATTAATATTTTTCTTCTCTTTTTTAATGAATTGAATTTAAGAAAATTGTTTTGAATTCTTAGCGAAAACAGTACTCAAAATTCAAACACATATTTGAATAAATTGTGAATAATTTGATACTTAAGCCATAAGTTTGAAAATTTAAAACAATTTTCATTGCATTTCATTTGTCTGTCTAATAGTCTTAACAAATGGCAGACTATTTGTGGTCTAAACTCAGAGAAACACTAAATGAGAAGTCATTTAAAGAATTGAGATTTTGGGCGAAAACTTTCGTTAAATAAAATACTATTAATTCTGTTATGAAATTGCGATAAAAGGAATTGTAATAAAAAAAAGTTTTTAACAAAAATACAATAAATAATAGAAAATCCATTTTCGCCAATAATTTACGATAAAAGCCATTCAAACGAAATGACAAAAATAAACTTTTCTCTCAACAAATTGAATAAAGTCTGAAAAATAAAGATAATAGGAATGGCCTACCGGTGACATAAAGGCGTCCGACCGATGAGCTAATCATTGTCTCACCGGTGAGTTTGTGTCTGACCTGACACCGAAAAGTCTTTAAGGCATCACTTTGTTGTACGCGACGGATATGTAGTTCTCCGGTCGGGAATACACTGAAACGATCGCCTGATATATGAAATACAATTGAATTAATCAATCAATAGATGAATAAAATCAATGCTTTGACAACAAAAACGATTGAAAAGAAGAAAAAGAGTGGACTTAAAGGAGACAACAAATGATTTATAATGAAAAAAAGTTGTGTCCAAATGTTTTGATAGTATACTTAAAGTAAAGAAATAATGATAAAAAATGTTGATGACTAAGGGGACAGACCGGACAGATCATTGGCTTGAATGAGAGTATTTGAGTCTTGAATCCAAGAGACGACATCAACGAAATCTTTAATAAATCCGGGAATATGGCAGCGAAACACCGCTGTATTGCCAACCGTTACGAAGTCGTCGTACACTTCGACCACATAGTGCTGTTGAACCACTGAAATAAAAGGCACAGAATGAGGACCAATACATACAACAAATTAGATACAGAACACGGAATTGAAAAGAATAGATATTTTATGAGATCAAAGATAACATCAAATTTTTTTCCCTCAGATATAAATATAGTTCAGCAGAAAAAATGAAACTTTTCTTCTTTAAAATAGAGACTAAACGAAAAAATTGCTCAAAAAATAAGACAAATGATCGAAATGTGCGAAACTAGAGATAAATTATATATAAAAATATATATAAAGATCAATGAAATGCTAGAAACTGTTCGCCAAATGTCTCAAAGAGAGAGTAAATTGAAGAAAAATTTCTATTTCTTTATACCTAATTTCAAACTTAAATTCACCCTGTCTCCCTCGCTCCCTCTCTGCCATTCCTCGAATAGTCATTTTTATATTGTTCTTTATTTTGATAAACGATCCCATCCTTAATGGCCGTCACTTTTTTTAATAAGTGAAATAAAAGTTACTTATTTTTGTTCATCAAAAAAGTCTTTTCTATTTTTCTTTCCAATAGTTTGCTCACAATTTTCTATATTAAAAAGAATCCCATTTTAACGTACTTTCACTGAATTGAGTGAAGAATATATGCATTCGTTAGAAGTCATTAAATAGTAATTTGGATTCTCTCTCTCTCTCTCTCTCTCTCTCTGACTCTCTCTCTCTCTCTCTCTCCTCTTTTGCGATGAAAATTGTAATTTCAGAGAATTATTTATAAGTTCTCCGAAATTTACATTTAATTAATCCTTTCGTTGGAAGAGAAGAGCATTCAATATATTAGTTTTAAAATTCAAATATGAAAACAACTTTTTTCTATTGAATGCAATCTTCTTCACTACCGAACAATGGCTTATCTTTTTAAAGGTTTCCCTCAGTCGGCAGCAAAGCCCTCGACTGAAAGCATAGGTTTAACAATATTTTTCGAAATAATATTTATTTATCGACATATTTATTGAGTCAACAGTTTTCAGCTCTCAATAAGTCGTTTTGCAAAATGAAAAGAAAAGTTTAAATTATATCACATTTTATGAGATAAGGCGATGAATATGAGAACAGAGTTTTCACATTACTCTTTGAAAATTCATTTTATTCAATAGATTTCCACAATTTGTGTGTAAACTCATTGAAACTCTGAACAGAAACCTTCAAAAATCCCATTAGAATATGAAAATTCAAAAATAATTTCATTTGTGTTCAGAATATTATTCGCTGGAAATAAGCGAATATTTTTTCATATCATATAAAATATGAGTTTTTGAGGACAAAAGAACACAAATGTGAGGAAAGGGAGAGCGAAGAGAATGTGTGCCTAAAAGCTTTCAAACGGAGACTATTATGGCGTTAGACCGAAAAAATGGTTATATTTTTTGTTGGCTGTGCTGTGGATGTGCTCTCAGAGAATATGAATTTTTGAGTCAAAAGTCAAACGTATTGTCAAAAATCTATACTCAAATGCATTATCATTAGACTCCAGTTTCTAAGGACGTGGATAAAGAGGGAAAGGGAGGAATGGATAGATTTAAAGGAAGAAACTCTTCTAAAACAGATTCAAGAGTAAGAAGAGTGGGAGAAGTGAATCTGAACTAGTCAAGACTGGTCAACACTGGTCAAGACTTTCTCGCTTCATTGAATTACAAGTAACTTTTGTTTGTGAGCAGCCATTTGTGGATCGTCTCATTGGTACTTAGCTCTGGCAGAATAACATACTTCTTATGTCAACCCTCTGTGTGTTTGAAAGCGAGAAAATAAAACGAAAGCCAAACTCAAAACGAAAAGGAAGTGATTTCAAGTCTAACCTTCTTTTGGTTCGGATATATAAAAGCCAATAACACAACATTAACACTCAGATTATATACTATCGGAGTCGTGCCAATCGAGCACTGGATACAACTCTCCGTCAGACAGACTCTTCCCATCTTTTCTGGGAAAATGCAAGAAACTCTGATTCGGAAGTCTCTCTCTCTCTCTCTCTCTCTCTCTCTCTCTCTCTCTCCTCTTCATTGATGAAAACGAAATAATAGTAACTCTTAGTTATGGAACACAATAGCGGTTATTAACGATATAAGTATCAGATGTTATACTCAATAGTATTTCACTCCTCTATCTATCAAACGTCTGTAGTCTTAAGATTCAAGAATTAAGAGAACTGAAGAAATGCGTATAAACCGTTAATATATACTGTATTTATGGTATGCATCGATACAGAAATGCTTTTAGACGGCATTA
Organism: Punctoribates punctum; assembly: GCA_034698165.1. Lineage (NCBI taxonomy): Eukaryota > Metazoa > Arthropoda > Arachnida > Sarcoptiformes > Punctoribatidae > Punctoribates > Punctoribates punctum. Next base: position 23,350 of record JAQGBD010000005.1, read on the forward strand.
ATCATCTCTAACTGGAGAGAGAGGAACAGTTGCTTCTCCAGTGATCAGTAATGCATTATATTATATGCTTATCATCTTTGCACTCATCAGTCAGTGCCGTCCAGAGCACAGAACACTGGATTCGAATATTAATGTTTTGAACGATTGGCTGATCGACACAATCGACTGACTCTTACTGTCGACCACTAATGCATGAAAACCCAGAAACAAATGCCTATAATGAGAGACGAATCGAAGTATTTTTCCTTTCATTTCTATTTTACGGAAATGTGTTCCGACTTTCACTCGCAAGACAAGGAAGTGAACCAAAAGGAAACGATCTGAACATCTCTCATACCAGTGCTCTTATCTATGACTTTACTGAATAAAAAGATAGAACAGAATAGAAAAAGCGATTTCTCTTATTATTTCAGTGTTAAGACTCTATTCGTTGTTTAACACCACTAATGAAAAGAACAAATTAAACACAAATCTAAAAGAAGAGGAAATTTACGGAAAACTACTTTTTATTTCCTCCCTTTTGGACAAACAATTGAGTCCATTATATATCAACTGAATTGAAATGAGACCAAAATTATTAGAATAAATAAAAGGCTAATAAACTTGGAATTAAATAGAGAGCATAACTATCAGGAAATGACTTAATTCTTAGTCAAGAAATGGTCTAAAAACGGTTTGTTTTGATACTACAGACGTCTGTCTCCGAAAGAAGAGTTGAATTATTGATAAAATAAAAGCTAATCGAATAAAAGTCTCTCAAATCATATAATCGTATTTCAGTCACGAGTTTATTGTTGTGAACGATATTTTCGGTCAATTCCTAGCATTAGTATCCATTACGGAGAGAGAGAATACAGAATCAAACTTAACTCGAGTATTGATGAGAGCGCAGGAGTTGTTGGGGTAAACAAAACAATTACCATTAGAAAGATTGTGAGGGTTTGTGAGGGCACAGCACACAAACAGTCCACTCCACAAGACTTTTTCTAAAAACTATTTTATCGATTCGGGTTCAGATGAGACACAAATTTTAGGGAAAACTCCAATAATCTAATGTATAGTGTATTTTGTGGTCATTTATATTAGGCTTTAATCTATGGACAGTATTTTATAGCAGACAGAAAGAGAGAGGACGGAGTGGTCCGTCGCCTAAGAGCTTAAGCCTTAATTTGAGTGAATGCAATATTTAGTCCTTCCGTTTATTTATTGAGCGCCAGACCCATAGCTATGTGGAAGTGGTCTGAAACGGCGAACGCTGTCTTCATTATGTATGATCGTAACGATTAATGAAAGGCTATATATTATTTTTGAACACAACTTCCACATCATATTAGGCACTCATTTCATGGAATTTAATATAAAAAATAATTTACTTCAATAAGAATATCCAGGAATTAAAGCAATGGCTTCCAGTCATCCATTCTTAGCGCTGACACTATTCTCACAACTCTTGAATTGGAGCACAAAAAGTGCTATAAAACAATATTAAGCTATAAAATGCCATTAATTTATAGAATATTTCCCATAAAATTTGCCTGATAAGAATTTATCAACTATGGAAACCGTTTGAGGCAAAATATTCAAGATCAATACTTTTATATCGCATTCTTGATCTAATTAATTGGAATAATTTGTGAGTAAAACATATAATTTTAAAATTAGAAAAATTATCTAGGTCCTATTCAATTATCGGTGTGAATCAAGAAAGCTATACATCTTTTCTGAGTGTATCCAAGATTAGACCCAAGAATAGAGTCTAATAAAGAATTAACGAAAAGAATAAAAAAGAAAAATATTAATAAAACTCCAAATAAATGATTGGTTTTTTGGGATGAACTTGGAATACAAAGTAATCGATTAAAGGAAAGAAAAACAAATTATAAGAATAAGGTTTAAGTGAAAGCAATGGAGTGTTAAAATTGAGGCCAATTAGATACCGGTCACAGTTTTAATAGCATTGATAACAGTCATTGAATTCAATAGATTTGTGAGACAATAGTCGGACACAAGTATTGTATTATAGTTTGTAGTGAAGAGACATTCAATTTGTGATGAAATGTAATATAAATTGAAATCGTGTGGAAAACTTGGTCATTGAGTAATTACTGGCAGACAATGGCGACACGTATGGCCACTGATAGCCTTAATAAATAGGAGTCCCAATTGATTCCTCCTGAGAGTTGGGCACTGGACTCAGCATTCGTAAAGACTCAGAGCACTAGAAATGAGAGTTTCATCAGATTCTGACTCCAGGAAAAAGGCCTCAAATTACTCATCAATTGTATACTTGTGTTGAATAAAAGGGATGGACTGTATTCTTAGGCATCGTCTTCGGCAATGGCTTTCCTATTGCTATGGGATGAGCTCTTATTCTATCAGTGATGAACCCATTGGGGAATTTCAACTTATATAAGGTTTTGCTTACAGTTGTGTTCAGTTCAGTTCGACTGTTGTTTGCAATGACTTAATTGAAGCCAAAGCTCTTTGATATCAGCAAATGAGTTGATGTGTCAGTTCATAGCAATGACAATATAGAGACACAAATACCACTCCAAATGTTTATTAGAGTTGACATTAAAATATTCGACTAGAGATCGAAAGGCAAAAAATAAGCCCAAACTCTCATAACTTGATTAGAAGAACGAATATGTGAACAGATTTTCTCCAAATAAATCTTATTTAGAAAAGTGACTCATTTTGAGTTTGGTCTGCCTTTTAGGGCCCGTTCCCCCTCTCTTTCGCCATTTAATTAATGACAAAAAACAATTACCAAAATTCTTCGGATCGAATATCTTTGAGCACAGAATCGGATCAATAAGTAATAGAAGAGACGTCTTAAGAGTTTCCACTCAAATAGTGTACCGAAAATTCGATGAAAAAACTAATCATAAGATTAAAGTCTAAAGTATTTGGTTTTGGTTTTCTCGAGGAAAAGATTACATCACTTATGAGGTTTTGGGCCCAAACGCTGCCAAATCTCGGTTCAAGTTTTTCATTAGTTTTCAACTTTATTTGGATTGAAAACAGAGCTCATCTCAAGAGAAATAAATAAAAGCCAGAACTGTCTATAGTGTGAAGAATAAGGCCAAACAGATTGAGAGACGGCGCTCCTCTATTCCATCCAATCTTCAGGCTCTCAAATATGCCAATCGTTTTGATTTTGTCTTCTGTTGTCTCTGAGTTGGACTGTATTGTCATCGCTATAGTGGAAGAGGAGTCCTAACAACTCATACCATTAAAAGTATTTCAAGTCATATGCCTTTTGTGATGATTGGACTTTTGCTGACAAAAAAGTGATGCCAATAGAGAAGAGTGAAAAGCAAAGCAAAAAATTCAAGTATTTTCTGAGTTTACACCCGATTAGACACACATAACAACAAAAGGTTTTCCTATTCTTTAGAAAACAGAAGAAAAATAGAAGAATAAGAGAATATTTGATCAAAAATGCTGTTCGAAAAACTAGTCCAGCAATAAATCATTACAAAACTCATATTTATTGTAATAGTTATCCGAATCAAATTGGAGTGAAGAGAAAAGAGTAAAATCTCTAATTGATTGCAATATTTTTCAATTTCTTCATTCATTTGATTCGTCAAAAAATCATAAATCTTTACGTGTTTTACATAAGAAAAGAAATTTCAAACATTTGAATGCGAAGAATATCTAATAAAGAGAAAAATGAATTGACTGAAGAAATGAGACCCAAAAAGGAAGGATATGTGTGTTTGCAGTGATGGCAAGGGGGTAATCGGGGTAATGGAACCCCTCTAATCAATACCAATTCCTCAATAAAATTACACAAATAAACAGACATTACATTTGTGGAAGTTTGTGGTAAAATTGAGGGATACCCTTTTGTCCTTTACAAGAATATTCAATTCAACTGAGCGATTCACCTTGCATATCAATGCTATGCTGAACAGCAGGATTCGTAGGAATTTTTCTTATAATTTTATTTTCTAATTTTGATAAAGAAATAAGTCGTCAAAACTTATTGAGAAGAGAGTGACTTAGAAAAAGGTAATAAAAGAGAGAAAAGAGATATCGTTCGCAGAAATAGAGAGTCAAAGAAGAAGAAGAGAAGAAGAGCTGCGAAAAGAAGTATTGGATTTCGTTTTGGTGAATGTGTTGAGCAAAAGACGGCGAAAGACATTCTTAAGGCATCCGTGAGTATTGAAAATACAAATTGTGGAACAAATCTATTCTAATGTGGCATAACTACAACCAATAGCTCAGAATAGCTCAGAATATTTTATTTCTCACACCTTTCAAACGGAATAATCCTTTAGTCTGGAAGAGCCGTCACTTTCATTTTGGATGAGGCACTGGATATGGTATACGGCGGTAGAGGAAAAACACACTCAAAGTTATATATAAAAGAAGAATGTCGTTAACACTATTCAGGAGAGGAACGGCTAAAAATACTCACTGACCGAAAGAAAGGGATAAAATTGGAATAGAAATAGAAAACAGAAAAATAAGGAACAGAAATATGTGAGCAAAAGAGAAAAGAATAGACGAAAGGCGAAGAAAAATCGAAATCAATAACATTTCAAAACTTATCTCTTCTTCACTCGACTCCTCTCAAGTCATTTGAAATTATTCTTTAGTATGAAATACAGACGAATCCCACTTTTGTTTTAGAGAAAGGAGAAAAAAAAATACTTCAAAAGAGTCTTCAAAACAATCAATTTTTATATTGTTTTCGCAATTCTTTAAGGAATTTATTTTGAGACATTTTAATGAGAATCTATTCAATAGGTTTGCGATCATATCTCAAAGGTTTTGTTAATTTTCTCCATTAAAACCTGATTATAGTCAACGACTAAGCCGTGAAAATTAAAGGTAAGACTCAAAGCAAAGATAAGAAAGGAAGAGGGAAAGGGAGTTCCACTCCAAGGGCTCAGAAAAGACTATTAGATAAATATTCTGGTAAACAAAAAGCCAATTGAAGATCAAAATCCATTATAATCTTAACACTCGTCAGGTATTAAATGGTTATTCATTTATTATTTAAGTGAAGAAATGTTCAAAAGAGATGAAAAATTTCAAAAATAGTTTTAACCGAATATTTTATTGGATGAATGGTTTCAGAAATTTTTCCATTCACTCAACTTTTTGCTCTCCTCTACCATCGAGTGCTTACATACGAAAGGTTTCATATATATTGGAAGAGGAATTCAAATATAAAAATGAAAAGTTATACGAAATGATGGTTTGGGCACAAAAGGCATTCGTATATAATGGAGAGCCGAGTGTGAGCCGAGTGTTGGAGCGAAGAAAAAGAGAGATGAGGAGAGAAAAAGTAATTTAAGGCCAGATATTAAGCTCTACCCTAACTGTATAACAGTGTTAAGGCATATATGAATTATGTGTTCAACAATTTTTTCTGCATATTTTTATTATTGACGATAATTCTGTTATCCAAAGCTTTCTATTATGGATCGGAATTTTTAAACGGAATAACTTATATATCAGTAATTTTGATGAACTTTTATCTCTGAATATAATCGATATTAAGTTAAAAGCAATAAAAAATAAGTTGCAGTAAAAGCCAATAATGTCGGCGAATGTATTGCCACTAAAACGGGTCTATCGACTGAAAAATGTTTAGCTTTTTTAGTCATAAAATCGGACTAATGTTTCTCATAAATAAGATTATAGTTTATGAGTCCAGACGTCAATAGAAAAGGAAAGGACGGAAAGAGACTCGCATTTCATTCGTCTAATTGCATAACAAATGACAGCAATTTGTATTGAAAAGAGTCGTTCACAATGGGAAGTAATGGGAAATAATTTTGAAAACATTTTATTTGATATCTAAATCAAAATTAAATTCCATTCCTTTTGTGAATCAGTACTCCATCTGAAGAAACGCCTGAATAAAAGGCAAATAATCTGTTATTAAATTAAAATTTTCTTCCAAATCGATATGAAAAATGATTTATAAGTTTTCGTGAAATACGAGCAAATAGTTTGTCAAACTCATCGGGGAAGTCATCGAACTTCCGAATAATAATATTAAAGTTATGTAAGAATGATATGAATGTCGAGCGAAATGCGAATCAATAATTGCGTGAATACTATTCAAAGCGATAATAAAATAAAAATGTTATTATTGTTTTGACAATCGTTTCATTCATTGATTTGAATTTAATGACTCAATTATCAAGGATTAGAGGAAAGACATATCGAGTTTTGAATAATTATTTTAAGTGAAATTTAATTGCATTCGTATTAATGAAAACTCAATTAATGAGAGCTTAAGATAAGAATCGGAAGAATCGGATCTGTTTTGAAATTGGAAATTATATTCTGATTTAAGTCTATGACTTCAATAATAGTAATAAACGTTTTGTTGAAACTTATTTTCTGAATAAAATTGTAATTTATTCGTGAAAATCGAAACTATATTTCTGTAGCGGTTTTTTATTATTGAATTTTAGATATTTTTCTGTTTGTCTGTCAGTATTTGTATGGAAAATATGTTATTGGAATCGATTAAAAGCAAAAAATATATTTATTAAGTCAAACGAAAATAAGGCCCAAAAATTGAACACAACTTTTGATATGATATATAAAAATTCAATAAAGAATTTGAGTAAAGAATAGAAATAATAAAAAGCAAACTCTAGTCCTGAGAAGTAAGAAAAATATGCTTAAGTAAGCATAAAATGAAGTAAAACGAGAGAAATGGTAACAAAATTCTATGCATTTCTCCTTTCATTGTGTGATTCCTATAACTCATAACCAGAAATATGAAACACTAGTCTAACGGCAAATAATATCGACGAAAAACAATATGAAAGCTCATATCAAAAACTGTTGGATTGCTTCCCCTTCAGCGCTATTCTCGAACTCCAGAACTGACTTCAACGATGAAAATACATCAAATCATTTGCTCTCAGATTCGACTCTTGACTCGCATTCAAACATTTCTCGCATATCATAACAAAATGCATAAGAATTGAGAACAAAATTCAGTGCAATTCTCATAAATGAAAAGATTGAGGACAGCATATGGGGGAGAGAGCGAGAGCGAGAGCGAGAGCGAGAGAGAGAGAGAGAGAGAGAGAGAGAGAGAGAGAGAGAGCTGTTGGAAACGCTTTATTCCTTCAGAGAATCACTTGTTTTATTCAATTGAATTACAAATTTTTCAATTCATATGGGATTTGATGGGAAGAGAATCTCTACTATTTTTCTATACAATTCTATACAGTTTTATCACAATTGAGTTTTTTGTCTCGGCTTAGATTCTTGAACCGTATGTTCAGTTTGTGGAACGGCTATATTAAATCTCGGAGTCAGTGCTGAAGTGAAAATACTGTTGCTTTCTGTGCTTTTTTAGTTTCCTTTCAATATATGATTTGGAAAATCAAACATTGATTTACTTCATTCTCCTCTCAAACTTCATTAGTCGACATTTTTACCATTTATTGGTCTCTCGAAAGGCCCTAAAATTTATTCAATAAAAAATATTTCTATCAATTTTCACACAATTTATTTGTCTTCGAGTCTGTCATTCACTGAAGTTTTCAATTATATCAGAAGTCATCCCAAACTTTAATCAAAAGTTTTAGATTCAAATTCACTTCACTCCTGAAAATAATCTCCTGTTTAAATGTTTTTGAAAACATGTGAATTCAAGGGCTTAGAAACTTAAAACTGTAGCAAAATGGTAATATTTAATTATCAAGATCATTGACCTCGAGTATTTCGTTAGGTTTAAATATACAAAATCACAGAAAATAAATAATGTATTGAATAATGAGTTGAAAACAACACTTTTGTATCAATTTCTCTGCTGTTATCCTATGAGGGGTTCTCTAAATTGATTTTAAAAAAGGGTTACGTATTGTGTGAATGGATTCCATTAGCGCTAAGTTTTGATTTGTTTTTAGTGTTTCAAAAGTCATTTGATTTTGTGTCTAATCAGTGATCAGTTATTGTCTTCTATTGTAATCAAGTCTTAAAACTGGAAGAATGTCTTCGCGAGTGAACAGATCCTCATTCGATAGACTCGACGATGACTTATCTCAATTGGTTTTGAGTTTTCTGCCATTTGAGGACAAATTCAAATTGGAGTCGACTTCAAAACAATTTCAAAGATCTGTTTTCGAGAAACAGTTGAAACTTATAATCGATCCGAAGACCAGAGACAGAAACTCTCTCAACATTTTGGCCAAAAGACATGAGTTTGTGTCTATTGTCGGCCGTCGGCTCAAAGTTATGGATTTGAAAGCGTTTGAAACGGTTCTCAAGAAGTGTCCGAACCTCTCAATAATCGATGTCCAGGACATTGAGTTCGTCAATAAGAAAGAAGTCATTGATTTGGTCACAAAATATGCGACACATTTGACTGAATTCCTATTAGATAACAACCGTTGGGACAGTCGTCTCTTCACTCATTTCTTCGATAAATTTGGACCCAATCTGAAGGCATTTGATGTCAAGTTCTTCGAAAAGGAAAACCTGAAGACTCTTCTGAAGTTTTGCCCAAATTTGTCCAAATTTAAGGATCTGAACAGTTTGTCCGCCATTTTCAATGGAAACCATATTCTGACCAAAAGAATCTCTGAAATGAGATTTGTTTTCTTCAGAGACGACATCGAATTGTTTGGTCAGTTCGTTATCACCAATAAGTTAAGTCTTAAATGGCTTTCAGTCGACTTCTATAGCTTTAACGGACCCGTTCTCAAAGAGTTCGGCAATCATTTGGCGAAACTCAAGAATTTGCGGGTATTTTACCTCCATTTGAGACAATTGGACTCCAATTCGAGTCCACTATTTGCCCGACTTCTCAAACAATTGGCCCAAAGTTGTAATAATTTGACTAAAATTTGTATAAATATAAATCCGTTGACAGTCGAGAGCTATCTTACGATAATCGAGACATTGAATCAGTTCACTAAAGTCCGCAAAATTGATGTCTTTATAATGTCTTCGATATTCGCATTCATGTCAATGGAGGGGACACTTCTCTCGAGTAATGTCCTCAAGAATTGCAAACAATTGACTCATTTAACGCTAAATAACTGCAATTTGAGCGAAAGATTCTTCGAAGACATCGGCACTGAAATGCCTCAATTGAAATACCTGGACATCGATCAGTTGCAGACATTAACTGACTTTACAATCGATTCGTTGTCGAGATTACCCAAAATCGAGAAAATTATTTTGTTCGCCGCTTCGGAGCCCAACATATCTGAGAGTAGTACTAATCGACTCTACAATAGTTGTCGACGACTTATATCTATTCATTTGTTCCGCAAATTCGTGTATATTATATAATCTAATCGATCGAAACACTGTTAAGCCTATTATTGCCTATAATTTGTTGATTTTGTTTAAACTTAAGATAATTTCACTTAATTTGCACACAATTTATATTTATGCTCAATATTTAGGGTTTTATTCCGATCCTCGTTAAGGATGTCGTCTATCAATCCCTTGAATTTCATTTGAATCAAAACATTTGTTTGTTTTCTATCATTATTTGAATTATTGATATTTGAGATAATCTTTTGAATAATTTCTGAATCAATGTAAACATTAATCTGTATTTCATTTTCGTTTGTGTTTTGATATAAAACTTTGTAATCATTTGCTTTTACGACAACTTTTTGAATAAAAATCTAATTTATTATTGAAATTGAGTCCGAATTCAGTATTGATTGGATTTCTTCGAAATTTTGTGAAAGTATTCATCGATTGGAAGACTTAGAGATCTTATTCTCTAATTATTTTCTGTTTATTGGGATCCAAATAATTACTGATTCGCGACATTCCGTTAGATATTAAGGATTTATTTGATGGACACCTAATGAGTAGTCGATCCGATAGGATAGGCCTTCAGTTGGATCTAAGCGTTAGATTGTATTTTGTATGAGACGTCACTCTCGAGTAATGAGAAGACATGAAGACAATGAGGACAACACTTGAGAGACACAAATGAACTCAAATTACGTTCGACTCCTTTCCTATTCTATTGATTACAGATCTAATTGTGATATTGTTTTTGTTGTCCCTTCACTTCAAATAGACATCAAAATAGGAAAACATAATTAAAGTTCACTTTCGGAGGACAGGACCACTCATTTTCATCGCTTTGGCTCAGAGTTTAGATTAAGATCTGAAGAACTCTTCAATTAGTTCTTAAGTAGACTTTAGATTTGCAAATATTTAAACACTTTATCCAAATGTTTGGCAAATAATAAGAAAGTCTTGAGTTTTGGAGAGAAAGACTCGTCTTTGGTGTGAATTAAGTGTATTTCAAACAAATGTAAACAAAATTATGTAAATTTATATCCGAATAATAATGAATTGATTATAATTATGGCACTCATTATAGAGGATCTGTTAATATGAGATAAACTGAATTATAATTTTTCATTCATGTTATGCGAAAACGACTTTAAAACTGTTGTTCTCAACGATTAATTTGTTTTAAAACAGGGTTTGAAATCTCAATTGAATGAGAATTTAATGATTAGTTTTTGTCCTAATTTTCAGCTTTAAATCAGAATTTAGTTCTCGAAGAGTGAAAAACGACTACCGATTAGGCAAACGAAAGTCGCGTTTGGAGGGAAAGGGCTATAATTTTGTGCCGACAGGGCTTTCATTTCAATTAAAGCTGAACTCAGTTCTGTTTTTAATGAAAGCCAATGAGTGAATATCCGGAGCTTCTGCTGAATAACCAGAGTTTTGTCAACTTCTTTGGCCAACACACCGAACATGTGTTTACATAACTGTTTTGTTTGTTGTGTCCCGAAGTCAGGTCCACAGAAAACACTAATTAGTTATAAGCTTTATTCTGTGCGAATAATTTCAATCGAAATTAATTTTTAGCTTATTTTTCATGATTTGGATCTGAGATAAGCCTGTGTTGGACAGCCATATAATGCCAAATATACGTATGACTTAATCTATAAATTTGATTTATATTTATTGAATTAATCAATTAAATGATGAGCTCAGAACTCAAATCAAAAAATATAATCTGATGTTTGAAGTTGAAGAGCAAGATTAAATAACTTATTAGTGGGCCGTTGAATATCAATCTTTATGGTTGAGTTGGCTTCCGATCTGTTCTGACTTATGAAAACTCATTTCTGTGATTACTCTTGGATTCTGTGCTCTACTCCGTTATAGTAGTGTTCTGTCTGTTTATCATTATTTTGATTCAGTCAACAGAGCGAAGGGTAGGCCTAATATTTCATTAGACACTACTATTCACTAGAATTTCCTGTAAAAATCAGTCATTAAATATTGAGCTCCAGATCTATGCGTAAGGAAAGGAAAGGCTCTGAATATTTGGTACCAAATATTTGGCTCAAATATTATTAATTATAATAAAAGGCTATAAAATATATGCCTAAAACTGTTTGATAAGGACTAGTCATCTGTTTATCGGTCATCACTATTAATGTTGAGAACAACTCCTGCCTCTAATACTACTGTTTATTATTAAATAATGATTTTCTATTGTATTGAACTCAGGGAACACACAATACAACGCGAAACACAGTTTTCATTATCGCCCCAAACAGCCAATAAATAGGGCTGTCGTTCAACATCTATAATACAATTTAATATTAAATACAAATTTCATAGTTTTCCTTCACTTTTATGATAAATGAATGAATTATAGAATACAACGTAAAGGACATTGATTTTTGAGAAACCATATTCTCTTCAATTGATTTTCATATAAAACTGAGCAAAGAATACAAAGAATTTTTTACTGAAAATTTTTAGTGTTGTTTACAAACTCATAATAATTGTATTCCTTATTGTTTTATAGCAAAAGTTGAACTCAAACTCATATAAATGTTTATATGAAAAGCATTTGGAGTAATATTTTTCAAAGTAATGCCCGTTTAATAGTCAGTAAACATGTGTGAAGTCAGATAACAAAGACATAAATTAGATTCTGTGCGCTATTTCTCAACCTTTTCTTCTCTGTATTTCATATGATTTTTGTCTCATAAGAAAAATATTTCATTTATTTAGTCTTTTTTCTACGTTTCGTATCAAATGTTTTCCTAAGAGTACTACTCTTTAGAGGAAAGCATAAAATGAAAGCAAAAATCTTGAAATCAATAAATGCATCGAAACTTTTAAGAGCAATAATATTAGGATTGTTTTGGGCTAAAGAACCTCTGCTCCCAATATTGCCAATACTCCCAAGATAACCATTCAATTCAATTGTTAGCAATATTTATATTCAATTCTCAATTCTTTGTAAATGAACCTGGTTCATCCAATATATATTCCTATTTGCAATTTGTATGTAATCCAAAAAACATAAATTCAATTGAAAGCGATATTTATTCGAGAGATGGCCTCTATTTTCAATTAAACCGAATTGAAAGTCATTTCGTAAGTCATTTCTTGTGTTTGGTGTCTGTCCTCACAATTGAGATGATGGCGAACTACGTGAGCATAAAGAATGGTAAGGACTCTGAATGGAAAGGCCTCTGAATTGCCATTAAAGCAGTTGACTTACACTTCATTCTTATATAAAATGGAAAAGTGGTTCGACTTTTATTCTGAGCGATACTCCCAATACTCGAGATTATGTTTTCAATACAAACTTCAAAGACTTGAATAGAGTTCTTGAGAGTGAAAACTCTTTATTGAAAAGCATTTCATTAAAACTTAAGACAAATTGTTTGAAAATTGAGGGCTAAGAAAGAAAAAATTATATCCATTAACTGTATATCAGTTTCAAAAATGTTAAGAAATGAGAGCAGACTTTCCCCTATCAGTAATGGGTTTATAAAAATCTTGACAACTAATGAAGTAATGAATTATTGATTTTTCCAGAAAAAAAGTCAATCAAAATGTGATGAAAAGCAGTTTATTTCAACTGAAATATGATTTTTCAAATCCAATTAGTTTGACAATTGATTAGGAGTTAAGTTAACAAGATGGTGCACTCAAAATTGGCCCTTGCAATACTGAATTAGCTAATTTTTCCATTTAATTCTGGAGGGATTGGCTGTTATCAAGTTATCAAGTGAAAAGTTTTGTGTATTATGCAAACTATTTATAATATCTCTTTTGATTATATAATTTGAATGGAATTTTGAAACTCATCGGGGAATTGAAAAATATTCCAAAATTATAGACATTTATAGACATCAAAATTAATGCATTAAATTATAGACAAATTGCAATATTTTTGAGAAATAATTGATTGGATACTTATTTTTTGTGTTAAAATCAAAGAAAAGAGAAATAAAAGTATAACTGATTGCCGGCAAAACATAACTTTTAAGTCAGGACTCAACTCAACTAAAACTGATATTTCGTCGACTCTTTTATATATGAACTCAACATTAAAAGAGAAGAAAAGATATTTTTTGCCTCACTTTCAGTTTCTAACTATAAATTATATATCAGTAGAGAAATGGATCGCAATTTTCTCAAAGATTCAATTTTTGCGTCTCTTTTCAAATATCGTTATATGTTTTTCTCATCTCTTTATTCAATTATAAGAATATTTTCTATACTTTTCAACAAAAAAAGTTTGAGAATAGAAATAATTTGTTTGAATTACCATAAAATTGCTTCCAATTGAAAGAAAGGGAAAAACATTGAAAAGAGATTTTTATTAAACATTTTTGAGAGTCAAATGTTTTTTCAAACATTTCTATCGCATCAGATGTTGGACTGAAAAACGAGTTCATTTCAATTGAATGAGTTATTAACTGAATCTTTGAAGTCTTTGCTGTCGATTCACATTTATTTTAAGGCCTAACAAATAAATTTGATTTTTTTCACTTCTTCTTCGACCCGAAAGGCAGTCCATTCGATCAGTTCTTAGGCTGTCTTACTCTGAGGAGGCCCTAAGAAGTAGTAAATCAGTGCCCAGAGTGACGGCCCCCTCACTCTGTCTACTAGTGTTGGAGCAAAAAACTACTGCAATTGCATTAACAAAATTGAAACAAAAAGAAGACCACAAGAGTTGTAGCGGAGAAACAGTGCCGACACAGACAACGACAATACATTTATTCCGGCACTGAATAGAAATGTGTCTTTTGTTTTGTCGTTTCGTTTTGATCACAAGTGAAATATCGCACAAAACAACTGAAATCTGTTTCAATAATTAAATTAAGTCGTGATTTAGTTTTTTTGCATTGGATTGCAATCAGTTGCGATCCGCCGCTAATCACTTGTTCAGAGACTTCCAGCTCTTATCGATCACTGGGTATTAGCCCTTAAGAACCAGTTCAGACCAAAACCTCTATAGAGAGCCGTGAAAGACATCGCAAACATCTTTGAAATTTCCAGAGAAAAAACATTCTTATCTTCTCCTCGTTAGCAATAAATAGCGAGGAATTTCAAAATTCATTAAATCCAGAAAAAGGGTTTGAAAGCAAAACATTTCCAAAATTGTAAAACTATTTTCTGATCTGTTTTGTTGAGAAAAACATTTCTAAAGATGAAAATAGTCTTCAAACCTGAACTGCAAATAACTGATAATTTTTTGCGTTATTATAATTCGTAGCGATTGTTAAAAATGAGGAAAAATACAGTGATTTTAACGAACCATTTATTCTGAGTTAAGAAAAGGCATACTTTTTGTGCTCTTTTTGCTCACATAAAAGATAGAGAAAGTTATATAACTTTTATTCAAAGACTGGGTTTTTGTGATACCTCTCAGGCTTTGGATAAATGAAAATTAGATCAATAATCGCAACATTAGAGTAATAGAGTATTTATGCGCTGGTAATGCAAATACGAAGTCAATCCTCTGAGAAGAGTTGCCTTTTTAATGAGAAACTAAACTTCAGACTAAGCTCTACCACAAAAGTATTGATTTCCATAGAGAGATAAATGGCCCGAATCTGTGCCTATTTTTCTGCTCAGTCCTCAAATGAAAGCAAAATATTCTTTTCATAGATTCGAGAAAAATAGGAAAACATTGAGAAAACTCTTCTGAAAGGAAAAACTTTTTTCAATATTATTTTTAGCGTAAAAAGTGTTCAATGATTTTATGGTCGAATTAGTCCTTCAGTTCAGGACTTTGATTATTCTGAGTGCTTAGGTCTTTGTTTGAACATAATCTTGTTCATTTTCTTACGAAATGAAAAGCCAGATAATAAATAGCTAATGAAATAGTTTATTCTTGCTATTTAAGCGCTGCGATTAACCTCTAAGATAAAGGCGACCATCAAAAGGAAAAAAGTTTCAATTTTTTGCTTAGATTTTTAATTCCGGCACAAAATAAGTTGAATTACTCAACAAAAGTAATGGATGTGCTGTTCATTTCAGCTGATTATCACTTACCGGCCCTGACTTGTATGTAACGACTCCTTATGGTTCCCACAGAATTGCTTGCAATACATTGGTATACATTTGAGTGAATATCTTGTCTGTAATCTTCGGCTCTGAAGGGCGGGAATACCAGAGAATTATCGTGTCTTAAATGACGAACACCTATGAGGAGAAAGAAAGAGAATAGAATCAGAGAAACTCAGGAACTGTTTAATAGGAGAACAAATGTCAGCGCAAATAACACCACATTTATTATGAGATGTTTATTACTTAACACACCTTATGAACAGGTATTATATGTTTCATACAATTCTCTCTTAAATAGAATCCGAGATAACTATCTCTCGGCTTAAAAATCTAGAAAAATGAGCCAAACGTCAAATAAATTATTGTTTCCATTCTGTGCCAAAAAACAGCGCCCATTCCTCTCCTGATAGTAAATAAATAAAACTGAACTCTGGTTTTAAAATTTTTGGGAATTGTTTTGGAAAACATTTTTTGTCAAATCCATAAATTGATGTAATGTTTCACTCGAATAACAAATTGGTTTTTATGATTGATTTTTGGTCTGATATTTATGTTTTTGAAATCAATATTAATCGATGCGAACAAACATTAACTCAAACTATAATATCCAGAAACAAATAGTCAATAATTGTTTGCTCTCATATTTAAAAGACTAGCAAGGTATTCCTCAGTTTAGTTTAAAGTACTGTCTCTATGTACTATTTTTATCTTTACTAATTATCTTGCAATTAATTTCAAGTCCCTTTATCTCTAATGAGAATACTTGAGTTTATATGCCAGGTGTTTTGAAAATTATCGTGTTTATCTCTCTAAAAAGTACACAAATTGTCTCCAAATTAGAAAATTATAGTTTGTTTGTAGTAATTGAGGAAAAGGTAGGCTTAACCCCACATCTGGGAGTTTTGCACTAATTTTTACGCTAAAAAAGCTTTTATTGTAATAAAGACCGAAAAAACGAGTCGACAATTATTTACCGAATTTTGGTTCAGATCAACAAAAGCGACAAAAGTTAGGCTCAAATAGAGTGTAAGTGCTTCGCACAGCACAGGGAGATGGAGAGTAGTCACAGATGCATACATTCAAATGTTATGCAGTGTTTGTGAATACAGTGCTATAGTATTACCACTGTTTTGATGATCGCATACACATTAACAATGGTTTGGCAAAGAAAGGGACAGAATGGACAATACATCTGCAATATGTGCTGTGCTCTCGATTGGGGGAAATGTTAAGCAAAACTGAACAGTGCTGAAGGGAGGAAGAGATAGTGTGCGAGGGAACGGCTGAATGTCACCTCACTTTGATTCGCACCATTGATGGCCAGCCTTTGCCAGTCATTCACAAAATTAAAAATATGTAGCGATGCAGATGTGAGGACCACTTCCACTGCACAGCACTGCCTCTCTCTATAAGCCAAGAGTATTAGTTATGGCTTCTACTCGTTATCCACTATTCTGTTCATTTGAAGCCAACATTTCGTCTGTATTTGAATAAAAAAAAGAGGAGTTTTCGCATCCAATCTATTGTTAATCAGAATGTGTTCAACACTAATAAGTATATGCATTACACGATTGACAGATGAGGTATCCCTTGTTATGGCTGAACGCACTTTCGAGTAGTCAATTGATTGATTCGATTTCCAAGATTATGTTTGGCATTTAAATTAAAAATTTAGACTATTTTTAGTTTTCTAATCAGAATAATAGCCAAATAAATGGCGTTATTCGCAAAGCCATTGATTTCAACACCAGTGATGAGGAAGAGATGCAAATAATCCTCATTTTCTCGACGGGATTGCCTCCCCCGAGTGAAGGACCTTACGCGTCACTGGTGTTGACATTTTCATAAAAAACTGTTGTGTCATAAAATTTTAATTAAAAATTTTCAATTAAATCCGAATTAGAGACAAGTTTTATAACCGGGGAAACACTTCACCGAATTAATTGACTGAATTATGAATTTTTAAAAGCATTTTCTGAGTAAATGCTTTGGAAAGGATAGGATTGACACTGCATTTGGCACTTGTGTTCAAGAATTGAGTTTAGGACCTCTTTTTTGTGATTTTTAAAATGTCATCACTTTTGGGTTAACATCTGTTGGCTAAGGACTGGTTAAGGACTGGGTGTCATATTTAGCTGTTTTAACTGTTTTTCACTAATTAAATGATGGGTCAGCCCTAAGATTGCAAATATGTTTGGCATAAATCACTGATTCATTTCCGAATTGATTATGTTTTGTCATATAAACTTCAATTTGATCCTGATCATTCTCTCAAAATAATAAAATATGATTGAACACGAATTTTGGTGATATCAATAAGCGATAACTTACCAGGAATTTCATTGACAACGATTCCATCCTTAGTCTCCCATCTAATGGTTGGCATTGGATTTCCATTAGCAGAACAGTAGAGAATAGCTCCGGTGCTGAACAATATGGTGAACAAAGAGTAAAAGCAAAGCATTACTATAGACCAGAATTGTAATCACGATTTATACGACAGTAATGTCTGTTTCGTTAATAAATTAATGTAACTCTAATTCTTTGGTTATATTTTTGCATATAATTAATCGTTGAGAACGTTGTGTTGTAAAGTCATTCCCAGTGCTAACATATAATAACATTTATAACAATGTCATACCTGTTCGAGAAATCGATGGTGTGCTTTGGCTCACGAGTGAAATACGGTCCCTGTCTTTCGATTTCTGTCACTGAAAAGTATGAAAAATTATGTTTTAGTTTATGAAAAATAATTATAACGTTTCATAGGGTTTAATAAATTTCTGGGCAATAGTACAGTAAATGAGTGAAAACTGTTTTGTGTTAAACATCACAATTCATTTCTATCAACAGAAAACCACATTCTGTGCGCTGGAAAGGCTTTGGTTTAATAGTTAAGAACAATGTATTTTCGGTTTGCATTCAGTCTTTCAGTGTTTTTCTCAATTAAATGTTGAATAACACGTTGTGTTCACCAATTTTTTTGGAGCTCTTTGTGTTTCTTTCCTTTTTATAGTGAATTAATCGAGAGATTAATGTTTCATATATTGTTATACTTAAAAAAAAGTGGCAAAACATTAATTCGTTTGGTATTCCCGCTGTGATTATATGGCCTTTTATTTAAGAGTTGACTCAAACCGATAGACAGTGAAGTGATGGGAAGACAGAGTCAGATAGACTGAGCAAAGAAAGGCCACAGTTTATAGTCGGGTTCCTATTTATCGAAAACAATTTTGCCGTCGTTTCAATCAGTAATGTATTCTTTTTTGTTTTGGTAATCAGTCGTCCCTCCAAACCAATCGATCAAAAGGAATGGGGTATAAACAGCACTTTCCACTACATTCTCATATATTTAGCCAAACATTTTCTTTTCACAAACTCATTGACGATTAGTATTGGCTTCGGATATGTTTTACTCTATTCTTGTGCCCAAACTCTCGGCACAGATCAGCGTTTGACTCTCCAAGAGTATTGATTACTGACAACCAGGGACTCACACTTTTTTCATTCTTTAGAAATATATTATTTATTATTACTTTTTTGTTGTGATTTTTTTTTCGGCTAAACTTTTTATATTATTTATTTTTGTGGCACAAGAAATGCCAGACCTATATATGTATGTATTGGTTGGGATCGATACTCAAAATTAATTTCCTCTCACTTTTGTTGATTGATAAATGTGTTGGCAATTAATATCAATGGCTTTAAGTATAAGAAATGCGAGAACTTTGAGTTAATTTTGTGCCAAACATTATTCCCGTCCCTAACTCTTGGCTCTCAAAGATTGATTCTCTTCCCCATCGACTCAATCCTCTATCGTTTGCTCTCTTTCTCCATCCATTCTTGTGTTCAATTAGTAAATGCAGATAAAAGTCATTTGTGGTTCTTATTAGACATTGAGTACTGAAATTGTTTCAAAAAAAAAGAAATGCGTTTTGAAGTGAATCCCGAAGACTCCGGAAGAAAAAATGTAATCTTTTTGTTCGGAATTTTCATTCATTAGATTGTCTTTTAATTTCATTTATAATTTAAGTTAATTATCGTTTTTATTTATATTATTGCATGAAATCTATTTTAATGGCTTTAATCACGTAATTCAGTGCAAGAAATGCGTATATATTGTATCAAATTTGTTGAATACACACAAAACGTAAACTTGGTATAAAAAAATGATAATTAAATTATTAAACAGAAAAAAATTATCAAAAACCATAATCGAGGAAAAAATTATTGGCAAACAGACGTCAGAAAAAGAAATGAAAGATAAGAATGTATCTGAAGTTTGCATTACTTTTGTTTAACAGTCAAATGTCTCATCTCTTGACTCATCTCTTGTTTATCTACATATGAAGTGTTTGACAGAAGAAGAATAAGTCGTTTTTTGTTTGATATAATTTTTTTGGTTTCTCTCTCGGAACAGAACTATTCAAACAGAATATGGTATTCATAGGAGAGGAGAGTGACGTTTGAGTAATCAAATTGTGTTATGTATGAGACATATATTTTGTTCTTCATTTCTCATGCATTTTGGATATGTTTAACACAAACTAAATAAATATATTAATGAAGTTTAGCACTAAATGCTGGGAACCAACTGATCAACAGTATTGGAGAGACACAGAAAAAAGAGTCTGACGCCAGAAATGGGAGCAACTGATAGTTAATAAGTGAAGACCAAAAATAAGGGCATTTAATTAAATGAGTGAATCGCACGAAACAAAAAACCAATGAAAGACTTGACGACAAAAAACTTATTTGAAATTAAGTACAGAGAAGTAAATATTTGATTTGCAGGTCTCTATCGCTTATTGAAAAGGCGTTTCAGTAGAGATTCAGCCACTGTTTGACTGGACTGACATAAAAGGGACGTTAGATAACACACTATAAAGCCATTCACTTATGGTTTGCTTTTTTCTCTCTATTGATAAATAATATTCTCTGAACTGAAGAGCAATTGACTCCAGTTTTTCGGCTCTAATTTCAAATGCAAAGTACGAAACAATGACCTTTCGCTAAAAGAATCTCGAATTTCGAAATTTAAATTTCAAAATCAGTATTTGAATTGTTATAAAGAAGAATGGGACAATTAAAAAGTTATCCATGTAAAAATGCATTTGTTTCCATGAAAAACCTTTTTTGTGTATAAAATTTGTTTACTTAATAAAAACAGACAATTAGAACAATGGGAACAACTCCGTTGTGCTGTGCATCCGATGGAGTGATAGAATAAAAATGAGGGGAAAATAATTTATTTGATGAAAAGAATGAGACAAAAGAGTGTCTTCATGTTTACAGCGCCTAATTATCAGACCAAAGAAAGGAGTGAAGAGAGAAATCATCGAAAAAAATATTAATAGAATAGCGAATAGAATAGAAAATCAATAGAGAAGTATAGTTGACATGAGTTTGCCATTAACTCTGCCGCCAACTCCAGCCCCGACTCAAAAGCCTTCTCCTCACTGAAGACTATATTTTTATGATTTTTCTCAAAGATATACAGCCTTTGAGTGTATAATAAGAGGCGAAGAATACACACAAAACTCTTGTATTAAAGAGATGTTACTTAAAGTATTAGTTTCAAAAAAAAGTAAAAATTCATAAAAGAGTGAGTCTTACGTGTGGTTTGCCTTATATTATGTGTGAATAGATTTCACTCAAACCGATAAATATTAGTATTGGCTTAAAGTCTTTATTATTGATTTTATGTGTATTTTCGCGTCGAAAATGTTATTCAACTCAAAAGTTAGTGAATAAGAGCGCTATTGAATACATCACGCAATCCCTTGAATGATACAAATGGAAAGCCTTTTGTTTATTGACTAATATAAAGGCATTACTTTTTGCTATTTGTTATAATAATAGTTATATTTATATTTGGATATATTTGTGACACAAAATTTTAGCCCAAATTACATCTCAACTGCTATTTGTTTGCATATGAATTGCGTTCAGAGATTGAACTTCAGGCGAATTGATATCAAAATTTTATAACTAATTTACATCACAAATGTTTCACTCATTTCATTATAAAATTTTATTAGTTTTATGTTCACTGAAAACAGTAATTATAACTCTAATACTGTGTTTGGAAAATATAATTTTCTCCAATGGTTTCGCTTAGTTTTGAAAAGTTTTGAGTCAAATAATTCGCAGAAAACAAAAGTTATGTTTAAAATGAAACGTTTCTCTATTTCCAGTGAAAGGCTTTTCCATTTCGGTTGAGTGCAGACCAGAATCTCATGCATTGCTTCTGATATTCAAATATATTGTGGAAACTGTTCTGCGATTTACTGATAGTAAAAATATAAATGTATTTATGAAAAGAATTTGTGAAAAATGTTTAACAATAGTAACGCCAAAAAGTTATTCTTTTGGAAAAATACTTGAATTAAATTTTATATCATTTCATATCTCATATCGCTTTTGACGACAGACCAGACCCACAATACTTCTCGCCTTTTAATAAATCAATATCTGCGCTCTCTTTTTGATTGAACAGTTAAATCATTGGAATTACTGGATGAGTTTGTGCCAAAAATGTTATATAATATTACACTTTATATTATACGACATTATAGTGATCTGAACTTTGGATGACTTCTTCGGTAGAAATCCATTAGAGATTGGTTTTTGGTTTAGGCTTTCAATGCATTGAATATTAATTTTTTTCTGTCAGACTAAAAGCAATAAAACCGAGTCTTTTATTACTAGATTTTATCAGAAATTATGATTAAAAGATAAAAAATCAATTTCAAAGAGTTATTAAACTAAACGCTAATTTCAAAAATTATAATTGTATTCAATGTATTCAATGAGTTATAACTTCTAATCAAAAAATAATTTGTATTAATAATTGTCTCCTTTGTGTGAATGAACTTCTGGTGGAATAAAATAACGATTACTTTGAAATTATAATCTCGAAGTCATGTTTTTATTCATCAATGAGTAGGTGTTTTGCAAAATTCAAACAACAATTGGAATAATATTTTTATTACCGAATATTTAATAGATTTTTACTTAAAGTAATGAAATTCAATGTATTGTCTGTTTGTTTGGCGTCTCTTAGATTTGGGCTATTTTTCAATTGAATTCAAAGCAAAATCTGTTTTGCGAAGAAATCTAATTATTTTAATTACATTAAAAGCATTTTCAACGTTGAAATCCCGATATATTGTTGTGTCGGAGAGAAAATCAATTGACAAACGCTTACGAAAGTACTTAACAATCAAATAATGGTTTGAAAAAAGAGTATTTCAGTCGTTGTATTCAACTCCTAATTGAATCCCAATAGAGATTAAAGCGATTAAAATTTGATAAATGATTTCCGATTTACAAAACTTAACCAGAATTAGAAGTGAATAAACTTTTGTCTCTCAGATTGTCATCAAATTAGGGAACAATCGGTTTCTTCTCGAATATAAACGAATCGAAATTTTCATTTAAAATACTTTTGTTTTTAAACATTTCAAGAATGCAGGCTATGTTGAGCTACACCTTTCTTAGCTTGCACAATTTTTAGATTTTATTTAGGAATTCGTGCGTAGGTTTGAAAACTTTTATGGTTCAGCCCTTTATTGGTATAATTTTTTTTAACTCAATGGTCAGTTCCTCAATCAGTTCCTTAATATAAGCAAGATGATAAATTGCTACCTCAATTGAATCTGTTAGAAATAATTAATCTAGTTCATCATAAGTGTAAAAATACATTTGAAAATATATTTCTTTTTTATTCGCATTTATTCCTTATTTATAAAAATAAAAAAAGAAAACCGAAGATAAATATTCATAAATTATTTTCAAAGAGTTATGCGTTTCTTGAGATCCATATTTCATAGGGAAATAGTTAATGGATGGAAAGGAATTTTTAGAGAAAATAACCAAGATTTATTTCATAACAAATCAATTAAATGTCTCGAATTTTTTAGATCAACTTTAATGCGAATATTATTCATTACAAAACAATTATTCATCGATTTTGTGTAGTAATTGAGATTTTATTCATTTTAGTCTTTAAACGGTTTCTTAAATCTGTTCTCTACTTCAGAATCGATATCAAGACAAACAGTGTCTCTCTCTCTCTCTCTCTCTCTCTCTCTCTCTCTCTCTCTCTCTCTCTCTCTCTCTCTCTCTCCACCCCTGTCTTCTCCTAAAGAAGGCCATGACTTCTATTTTCTATTCATAGATTCCTCTTTCGTTTTATTGAAAAATGAGATCAATTTTGTTAGTTTTGAGTTCACATATATTTTCCGTCCCTTTCGTTCCACTCTTTGATAAAATAGAAGACAAAAGTCTTGAGAAATATTTATAAGATTCGAAGCAAACGCTTGAATAGACATTTGATTTTACATTTGCTCTTCAGGCCTATTAACAAGGATAGGCAGGATTCCAAATTCACTCTGGTGATTTATCTTTCACTCCCATCAGATTTGCTTCAACGAAACCTCTATATTTTTCAAGTTTAAACTTACTAGATCATATATTGATTAGTCTTCTGGTTATTCGTTCAATAAATCAATGATTCTTTCATGGACTATCTTGGTCATTGTTTAAATACAAAGGGCAATCATCTCTTTAGAATAAATTAATAATTTCTATGAAAAACAAAATAAATTCATTTGAAAACTAATTTCATAAAAGGATTAAAACAAAAATAGAAAAAAGAAATTAATATTTTCTTTCAAAGAATTAAATTTCAAAATAAAATGAAACGATTTAATGAACCGAAGAATTAAATTCTCTGACAATATGTATATATTCTGATGACTTCCCCACAAATCAAGTCATCGTTTCCTTTGTTTCGCAGCTTTTTTTCTTATCTCTAACTAAAAGAAGAGAAATATTTTATGAATCACTTTAACTGTAAATCTCTTTTTCGCCTCAAATATAAGTATTTCTTCCGTTTTCTCCAATTCATGTAATAAATATTCAATAATAATAACCCATTTTTGGCCATAAATTGCTTACGATCTTCAATATACTTAGGGATGAGGACAGGGGGTATAGTCCAAGAATAACACATTTGTATATATTGAGAGAAAAAATTAGTCTAATAGTCAAATGGTCATGATGAAAATTGTCACGATATAATATCGAATCGTTTTATGGGATCTTGTAAATCTTTACATAATATGTGCATGTTCGTAGCAGCCCATGGCTACATATCTGACCCAAAAATCAGAGACTCTTACTTTTCACTGATATAAAACAAAGAAGACTCCCCCAGATCATTTCCTCATCCCTGATCCAAATATATACATATCTATGGCATACATTCACAGTAAATATGTATAATATGTATGAATATCTTTATTTATAATAATAATCAGTTTATTCTCTCTTTTCTATTCCTGAGTGAAAGTCGTAATCATTTATCAAAAGTGAATTTAATTTATATGCCGTCATATTTATGTCCTGTCATTTACTTTTATAACTAATGTATTGAACTTTTTTTCTCTCTCTATCCATATATTGGGAGTAAAATAGAGAGAGAAAAAAAGTTTTATTATTTGTCGCAAACATTGAATCAATACTTCATTTTTGGCATAAAATAGTCGCACAGTTTTCGATAGCAATTCGGGAGAATATGAACACAAATATTGTATTTTTTGTCGACTTTCCCTATGAAACAAATGCTTCTGATTTCATGATTTCATTAGTGCTCACGAATTACAACTCCTTTATATTTGACTAATTTCCTCGAATCCATTGATGATAGAGAATAAGCCACTGATTTGTGTTTGGCTTTTGTTTGTCTAAGCAATCAAACGGCACAGACATACACACAGAAAGTTTGACGAACATTACCTGAATATATTAGTTCTGTTTATAGTAATTGTATTTCATTACGACTGCAAATCATTGATAGCCTTTTCTATTGAATGACTCATTTTATTGACTATTCCTCTGCTCTGAGCCTTTTTCGGGAATGACTTCCATCTGAGCCGAGAATATGATTGGCGACAAATGGCTAATGAATGGCAATGCATGCCAACCGACATCAGACTCACACAACTCGTACACTCAACCCAACCATAAGTTTTTTATTTTATTTTTTATTTTTGATATTTTTTCTGCCTCTCTGTGTATCACAAATATTAGGTCTCTATAGAAAACCCTAAAAATAATTTATCGATTTTTTCTGCTGAGTATTAAAGTTGTTATAAAATTATAATCATCTCATGTATGAAATGTAATGCAACAGAAAAAAAGTTAAAAAACAAAAAATAGTCACTAATGATAGGCAGGAGTTCCCAATTGATTGACATTTAGTGAGAATAAACACTTTTGGGAAATTTGGCAAAAATATGGCCCAAAAAGCAGCCAATTATTGAATAAAAATCGATCAAAATGTCGTTTAAATTATCGGAACATTTGATGTATTTCTTTGCAATACTTCCGAGTTTTGTATAATATTTCAAAAATTACAATAAAATGTCATTTTTTGGCCAAAATATTCGCGTTAAGTATTTATACGAAAGAAAACTTTTATTCAAATTAGCAAAAAGTTGTTCTCAAAGTCACACCGAATGAAAGGTTTTTAGAAAATTGATGCGAAAACGATAGCTTTTGTTTGGTTGCATAGTTTGAATGCCAAGTTTAGTTTGCAATTTAATATCTTTGTTGTGCATTAGAATGATTTGAACATTAGTTTTGATTGATTTTTAGTGCAAATTGGGTTCAATGTCCCAAACATATCATCATTTGCTCCTCAAATATGAGTCCAAATTGAATTCAATGCCATAATAACTGTTTGGATATATACTCGGAATCAAATTAGTTTCATAAATAACAAGTTAAAAAAAAGTAATGATATTTGGCTTAACAAAAGTCCTGTTCGACAAAAATTATTAAATAAATTTATTCGGCTTTTTATGTCTTTTAATGAATAAAATATGAATAAATAACAAATGAAAATAGATTTTAAAATGCCTTTATTTAGGGAATGACACCCTTTTTATGGCATCCAAATTACACTCTGACTCCAATACAATTTAAAATCGTCTGCCTTTTGATGGCCACTACTCAATGAAATGGAGCTTCAATTGAGGACTGACTCTAAAAGACAATAACTTTTAAGTAAACCAAAGGGACAAACATTTCCTATAAACATATCCATTGACTTATTTATGGAAACTAAAGAAAAACATTACAATTAAGAGCATATGTGGCCAACAAATAAGAGATCAAAGGCTAATAAATTTCTGAAAAACATCTTTAAAAAGGGATGAGTAGAGAACCTGACGGTTGTGCTCCACTTCTCGAAAGTTTGGTTAATTAAAAACAGATAACATTCTGTTCCCAATTGGCCTTAAAGTGTGAATTTGCAGACGAATTGTCTGCAAAACTAACCAAAAATATATCCTATTTATGGAAACATCATTTTTCACACAATTTCTTCGCTCCGAAAGATGTTCTAAACAGGAATTTATTGATTGCGGAGAAAAAACTGTGAATTTTTCTCCAAGTCTTAAGAGAAAAAAAAAACTTTATTCACTTCATGACTGCAAAAAAGTGATGAAGAATTGATTTCTCGTTTTAAAGCATGAATTTTAGTTTCAAAAGTGTAAATGTTTTGTCGTAAAGAAGAGAAGAGAGAAAAACTTTTATATATTCTAAACCTTAAACAAGAAATAATGTTTTTATCACAATTTTTTTTCGTTCACTTCTTGTGGGTATTGAATAGCGATAAGATGTGTGTCTGTGAGAGGAGTGAAATGCCTTCTAAATGCCTGAATGCCTGAGTGCTTCAAATTCAAGAACAAAGCGGTGATAATAAGCCGAGATTAGCACAAACTGTTCAATAAGTTGACTGAGCAAAAAAAGGCGACCACTTTTTGTTAGCACTGAATAATTACAGACATAAGTTTCAATAAATGCCTTAAATGTCATGAATATCATTAGTTTAATAGTTTTTCCCAAATATATTATTCTTTATGGCATTTGTCTTACATTCTGCCCAAACGTTTGAGCCGTGGATCTGATAGTTATGCAGAGCAAAGGGAAGTTAGGTTAGGCAAAGGGCTTCAAAATTAAATAAAAGTCTATATTTATTTATTTTGATCTCCTATTTCACTAAAGAAAATGTTTGAACTGAAAGAAAACTGCTTTTTATCAATAAATCAGTTGAAATGTAAACAATGGCATGAATTCAGTTTTAAATTGATTCTAAACTTTTATTTTAAGTCCTGAATACAAAATCTATGAAAAGAAAATTGTATACAAATATATCTATCGTTTGGTTTTATTGAACAGAAATTACAGAAATATTGTGGAAATGAAAAACAGAATTGTATTTCGCGTTTTGCAAAATGAAATGAAATATCAATTTTGATGACAAACGGGAACCAAAAGTAAACAATTATTATCAGGAATATATTGAATTAGAAAATTGGATAACAAAGTAGAGACAGAATTGAATTTTTTCCCTCAAAAACTACTATTTATTCGCTTTATTATTGTTATTATCATTTGTAGTGATTGTAGTGATGTTTCAATTATCAAACGACTCGTAATTAGCCATTAAATGAAATTCTGAACAATAGTTATTTTTCACATAAAGCCCGTAGTGAATGAGTGAACTGTAAGGACAGACACATTGGCGAAGAGGAGAGGACTACGAGGAACTGAAAATGAATTGGAGCCAACCCTCACGTTAAGCATAATTATAATTCGTACTCAATTGTGAAGTGCTGTGAATATAATATTTATTGAAAAGCATTATTCATAATATAATATCAGTTCTGTGCCATACGTTCCCGTTTGTGTGCTGTGCTGATGGGTATTACTCACAAAATAAATATGAAAAATAAGAGACGAATATGAATGAAAGGGCACAGAATGAAAAATCTAATGTAAGAGAAAATCAATGTTCAGAAACAATATGTAATTGAAATAAGTTTTTCTGTGAGTTTGTCGGTTGGGTTCACTATTTTTTCAATCTTAGCTATAAACTGAATGTTCGCCCAATTTCTTTATTGAGAGCCTTCAACCAGTCCTGCCCTGTCTTGCCCTGTCTTATATCAAGTTTGAGAAATAAATTATATTCAATGTCTAGTTATATATATATATCGTGTGTGCGATGTCTGACAAAAATCAAAATCAGTTTTTTTTCAAATAATTTCCTGTATTTTCTCCTAATATACAGAAATTATAAGATAAGAGAGAAATCTGAACTCAATATATAGTTTAGCCCTAAAAACAGTGTAAATAAGAGAAATATAAAGAAGTTATTCATCTCTTTTGCAAACGATTTTCTGTTTGGGAAATATTTTGAATATTTTATTACAAATATTTATTTGATTTGTTTTATAGTCTGAAAAAGTGATTGAATTTTCAGTCAAACTCTGTATTCGGTTTAATATTTAGTGTAAATTATAAATGAAATGCGATATCAAACAGTAATTCAATATTTTTGTTGTTTGATCGCAACGTTTCTCACGAGAGACTGAGCTCTCAAACTGTGATATCAATGGTTAGAAACGTTTGCTTTTCGGACCCGATATCCACATAAATAAAACTCGAATTAAATTCAATTTTTTGGAAACTTTCATCAAATATAAAACAGTTTCTCAATTGTTTATTGAAAAGAGATGTTAAGAGAAAGTCTTACCGACGAATGAGGCATAAAGTAATAAATGCAATCCATAGCAATATAACAGTAAATAAT
Organism: Punctoribates punctum; assembly: GCA_034698165.1. NCBI lineage: Eukaryota > Metazoa > Arthropoda > Arachnida > Sarcoptiformes > Punctoribatidae > Punctoribates > Punctoribates punctum. Next base: position 52,328 of record JAQGBD010000005.1, read on the forward strand.
AGTTTGAAGCACTTCTCCAGAGATGTTTGCAATAAATGCACTTCATTTCAAACAGTGTTCTCACAAATCCATTATTCAGATAAAGTTTTAGACGAAAGTCAATAGTTTAGTCATTTAGACGACAAATATATTTATGTTTTTCTCGAGAAACTTGTTTTTTGGCGAAAAATATTTCACTAAATATTTTCTGATCCAATATTTTTTGCTTTCTCTTCACCAGTGCTCACAGTTTTCACACAATTTATTGCCATCGAATGGCACAGACTTTGGAGTATTGTATTCGGGAGCTCTCTCTTTGTCTGGACTCACCATTCATATTACATCTGCGTTTGTGCCCAACTTTCCTCTCTGGTGTTGTTCACCAAAAAGTCTGATCCAACGCTAACTTTTGCAGAGAGTTGTCATGCGCTCCAAATCCTGGAGTGGAGTCACTCTACTACTAGACTCCACACTCTGTCAGTCCAAATAGCTTTCCAATGTACTTGCTCAACTTTCAATTTAGTTGTTCCTTTTTCTGGTAAACTTCACTGAACTTTGTTAACAGCATTTTTTGGAGGACACACATAAACACATACTCTTCAAAATTAGGAACAGTTCTGGACATTCAGTTCGCTTAAAAATATGTATTAATAGGATATGACAGTAGACTTCTCTCACACTTTGGGCAACGGCTGCATATCATATGTCTTTGTCTTTGGCGTCACTAATGATCTGTCGGTCAATGGCTACCAGTGTTCGGATATCAGCGAAAATGGATTTATTGAAGAAAACTCTGAAATCCGTTATCAAAACAATGAATTGTGTAGAAAATTTTGAGCCGATCTTCAGTCAACGGGGTCTTTGTTTTGACAAATTTCCGTTCCGTTGCTAACTGTTTGTACAAAAACTTATTAAGACGTTTGTATTGAATAACTATTGAATAAAATAACTCTTTCGCTAAAGAGATTTCTCGTGTAATTGTGTTCACTATTGACTCAACACTGGAAGAGAAAGAAACGAATGAAATGTAAAAAACCTAACATTAGATATACAGCTCATTACAGTTCAGTTTGGAATTGATTATATTCTTCGAGTTATATAACACAAAAGTAAAAGTTTTCTATTAGTCAGTCCTTTCCATTCAATGGCTATTACACCCATGAAAACAGTATTTACAGTATTAACGGTATATTTCTGTTGGCTTTTTATAGTTTATATCTTATCTTAAATACACTTAACATTCGGTTAAACCATACGTTAAATAAAATAGTGTCTCATATATGGTGTATAATAAACAAAACTAAAAATCGAGTGAAGGTCTGTCTTAAACCTCTTATGATAGGGACAGTCATATCTGCTGACAGTTTATTCGACATAATTAACACATTTATAACTGTTTTCTTTCATTTCTATCAGTGATTTAGTTTTTTGGTTTCATTTCAAATCAAATTGTTTATTGATTTTCATTTTCATCGATTAATTTGTTATTTTGTATATAAATTAAACTGTGGTTGTATCAAATGAAGATTGCCAGTGATCTAGAACAATTTTTAGACCATTTAGAGTAATGTTGATCTAATTTGACTGATATTTGGCTTAAAAAGAAGTTTAATGCGATTTCACAGACATATTATAAATATGTAAATAAGTAAGGAATGAGTGAAATGTAAAATTCATATAATGGGCGAAATTACATAAAATTACATTAAGAAAAATAAATATTCATTTAAGGCTAAGAGCATTTATGTTTATTAAGATTTGTTGCATTCAATAAATAAGAGTCTCTCGGCTCGCAATTCATTCATATATTAATGTAAATGAATTAAGGAATGTATTTAAGGGATGGCATAAGGGATGGCATAAGCTTTTCGAAGATATTATTTTCGTTATTAATCTAAACTTCAACTCAATGTTTAAGTTATGTTTGTTAAACAGTTTTGGTTTGGAGTGCACTCAACTCATCCATAACATCACTAGAGCTGAGCCATCAAACTGTTGGAGGAATACCTAAACCCGTGGACTTTATTCAAAAAAGTTATGCCCAGAAAAATCATTTTATGAATAAATTAAAGTCCAAAACGAAGAGCACAGCATATGTTGAATAACTCATATATTTTTTGATTAAAATATTGATTAACAACAAAACCATTCTCTGAATTACTGTTGAATTAACTGAAAAATGTTTCGCTATTTTTAATCGAAAAATGTTATTCAAAATAATAAAGAGATGTAATCATTATTAACAGAGCTATTCATTAATTGGAATGAATTATTACTCGGGGTACTTTTGCCCTGTCCTCCTCTTTCTCTCTAATTATCAAAAGTTTAATTAATATAACTGTTGTTCTGAAAAGAAATTAATCATTCATTGCGTTCCTCTCTATTCATGCGGTAAATAAGAAATACTGTTTTTCCCTCACATTTTCAAAACCATTGAAACCGAACCGACGTTTTAATTATCCGATCGATCCCTATATACATCATGTCGTGAAGAAGGAGAGGAATCAGTTTGTGATTTAAAATCTTGTTAAACACAAAAACCCTTTGATTAAAAGAACAATGGGTTTGATGTCAGACAGAGGAGTGATATATACTCTCATTGAATGAAGTGATGCCAACTGTAACACAACAGAGCGATCATCAAATCTAATGTATTTCGTGGCACAACCTGTAACTCGAGTAAGAGTCCACTCCAGAGATAAGACTGCTTTTGGATTAAACTCATATGGATAATGGTGTGGATGCCTGATAGCAGTGGCTGTGCTGTGTTGAGCACAGGAAAAATGACCGGAATCTTTGGGAAACATTGGTATTCAGCCGCAATTATGTGCGAATACGAGTCGCATAACAATCATCTGATGAAACTTTTTATGTATGAATTGAGTGAAAGCCCAGAGTCCAGCGTCTAATGCACTGTAAGTGTTGTTCAGGTCATCCACTCTATTAAAGATATGGATTCCCAAATAAACAGAAACTGATCCAAACGTTGATCATTAGTGAAGATACTGACCCTTAGGACAAACAGACAATCTTTTGTGCCAAACAGTATTTGACGGATAGAAACGTCGGGAGAAAAAAGTTTACGATTTATTGTATAACTCGAACCATAGACTCAAAAAACTTTTTTCAAAAAGCAATCGTTTTATTCAATAAAAAGTTTACTCTCTTTTGAAAAACAAAACAAAATGATATAGAAATCGAAATTAACTGAATCTCGAAAGCAATCGAATAAATAGCTAACAATAAATTCTATCCTCTGCGTGGTTATTAAGGAAATGGTCTAGTTAATTTGATTGCACAGTTCTAATGATGCTTACATTTAACTGCTTCTTAATTAACTCATGCTTTCCATGGAAAGGCGTAAAAAACGGTTTGAATTTTTTTCAAAGCCTTTTTTCACTAATATTTATGGAATTAAACTCTGATTTATTTGCATTTTATATGACATTAAAACTTTGATGCTTTGAATTTGTCATTAATTATAGAGATTTCAAATTCAAAATTTTGGGAAAAACTCGATTTGTTTTGTTGTTGTTCATGGTAAATTAACGAGAATTCTCACTGACTCTCAATGCGAGCATCACCCTGCAATTTAATCATCACTGGTTCACTCTTCACTCATTAAACTGAATCATTTTGAATAAATTTCAATTAATTAATTTAACATACTCATCCACTCATCCACTCACTCACTCATCCCTTTAAGTCATAGCGTTTACTTATTATCAGATTAATTATTATCATCGCTAATCAAACATTATTCAACAGGTTTAGTTGAATGACATAAGCTAGGTCATCTGAAGACATGTTATTCATAGATTTCAAATACAATTCTCTGATAATCAGTTTTAAAAATAATGAAAATTAATCGAATGTCTTACCGACGAAAGAGAAATAAAGTAATAATAAATGCAATCCATTGCCCAAAATGTTTGAGTAATGATCTGAAGTACTTCTGGAGGGATGTCTCCCATAAATACACAACATTTCACTGGGTTTTCAATAATCCATTGCTCTTATAGACAACAAATTTCCATTTCGTTTACTTAAATATTTGATTCAGTTTTTCACTCAAAATAACAAAAATATATTTTTCAACACTAAATTGAATTTGAATTTTCAGCGAAAAAAATATGATTTAAATGTTTGCCTTAAACCTGACGTTCAAGTAATCAAGTTTTCCCAAAAATGAAGTATTTCTGGCCTCAGTTGAAGTGGGCGTCCGTTTTGTTTGACTAAAAACTTGAACTTTAATATTGTTTATTGTTTTATCGTTTTTGGCAAAACTTCATTAAATAGTTTTATAATCTGTGGATAATTACAATCGATTTATTGCCAGCCGGGAGAGGCCTCACCTATTCTGGCCAACTATTTGCACGACTGGATTCAAAAATCAATTTTCCAAACTTTACCTACTCTTCGAAAACTGTTCCCACTCTTGGCTTCTTTAAAATTGAGTGAAAATGCATTCAATTTATTACTAATATTCATCGCAAAGTAGTGAAGAGATTTTCTTAAGAGTAAAATCCAATTCCAGTTCACAACAGAAGAGGAAATCTGTAATTCAGATGAACTATAAATTTATGTCTTGTATTGTGTTTTGAAAGCAGAGTTGGAGTCCACTCCCGATTGGACCCGATTTTTGTACACACATTTCGTGTTTGTGAAGAACATGTTTATCATCTCTAATATTGTAATACGATTTCAACATTTATTCAAAGCTGTGGAGAGAGAGAGAGAGAGAGAGAGAGAGAGAGAGAGAGAGAGAGAGAGAGAGAGAGGGGAGAGAGAGAGAGAGAGTTGTGTCATAAAATAGAGTCTGGTTTTCAATTTTGGCTGAAATTTGATGATTTCCTTTGGAATACATGAAATGACAGAAATATTTTTCAATTTTCTTATGCAATAAAAATATGATTTATATGTTTCCTTACATTTTATTATTGGTATAATTGTTGGGTTCGTCCTATTATTGTAATAAACAAATTTAATGTTTGGCAATAAAGAATGTGCATGATTGAATAACTTTACTGTAATTGGAATGCTCTCTGTCTTCAACTCCATTCTAGTGAAATATGTAAAAATGAATTCAGCAAGGTTAGAGTTCGACTATTGTTATGACAACAAAATGGCTGATAAATTGAGTCAATTTTTTAGATGAAAGACTCAAATGTCATACAATAGACAGTAATATATAAGAGGACTGCTTTTTGCTCAGAATTTTTGTCTGAGTTTTTCCAATCTCTTCTAAGTCTTTCCAAATTGAATTTGTTCTCTTTGTAAATGATTTTGCCTTGTTTAATTTAGTTAGAAGTCAACTAAATAAGTAAAGTCAATATGAAAGAAGTCAGGCTCTAATAGCTTTAGGTCGAGGGTATGGCAACAATCTCTCACTCAAGACATTAGTTGACAGATAATTACTATTTCAGCATGTTTACAATTTGACTAGATCAAAACATAGATAAAATGTACTAGAAATCATATTTGTTAGGTGTCCACCTTGGTCATCTCCACTCAAGTCCACATTAATGAGGATTTATCGCTGAATAATGTGAGCATTTGATTAGATATAAGTAAAGATGTCGTCAAATGTATATCTGAAGAAACATTTGATTGGAAGTCGAATAATACAGATATGGAAATGTAATTTCGGCGACTCTTTCTCATTCTGTGCCGACCAATAAATCTAAGTCTCAGGCAGTGAAGTGTCGGCCAAATGAAAAAAATCATAGTTTACTCGATTGGCTTTCATTTCTATCAGTGGTGTCCATAATCACAACAGACAAGTGATCAATCATTTTGAGCACAAACCAAATCATTTCCGAGCAGAAGAAGGCATACTTTGACTCAACTTTTAGCCAATGCTATAAAACTGTATGAGTGGAGAGGGAGAGAGGCCTCCGAAAAAATCAGGTCAATCCCAGTGAACAGTCGACTAATTCTTTTTTATTGAACAACAAATTCTGTGACTATTCTGAGCCCAAGCGGTGACATATTATCTAAGAGTTGGAATCCCTTAATATTAAATTATTGAAGTGTCAGACTATGAACGACATGTGCAGATCGCTCCTCGTCTTCAACTCTTTGCTACAAAATTGTTGATAAATTCTGTTCACAAAAATTCTTGTGTCACAAAAAAGTTGATAAAAATGAAAATATTTCACTTTATTTCTTCACATTCTTATTCACTGAATAGTTTTGGATCCCTTTCCCTAAATGATACAAATCTTGTTTGGAATTCAATATGTTTTATGAAATAAAGTGAGAAAAAATCAAATTCTTTAGAGACAAACATTTTCTCCGATCAATCATTAAATATGTTTATTGAATATTATTTTAATAAATAAGACAAAAATTAACTCCTTTTTCGCCTTTTGATCATAATTTCAAATTAATTGAATCTTTCGGTAAAATTAGTTTTGTTTGCATTTGATTTTTCTTTAGGGCATAAAAAGAGTGCAAAAGATTTTTAATATTCTAAAAATGTTTGACAGCTCTGATCAAAGCCGTTATGGACTGCCTATTGTCAGAAGTGATGGCTTTTCTGTTCAGAAATTTTCAATACATATCATCTCATGTTTTCAATTTGTTTAATGTGTTGAAGAGTCACATATTATGATCGAGTAATGCATCGAACAGATAGCGAACACTCCAAGACTTCTGTTTTTATGTGTGGCTGAAGAGCACCGTCTCTTCTGTTGAGAGGAAAGCCACAGCAAAATCATAGCGCAACTCATTAAAGTTGAAGCCAAAGAAAAGCAATATTTCATAATTTGTCGAAAAAGTCGGCAAAAATAGAAAAACTGTATATCAGTGCAAAAAAAAGCTGTTATTTGTATCACAAGTCATGCAATCATTATCTTCTAATCATTTATATTTGTCACTCAAACCATAGAAACAAAACTTGAAAAAAATGCTAGATTATATCCAATGTTGGGCTCAACTACTCCCGGTCTTATGCAACTGATTAATGTTCGAGTTATTCAATACTTAAAGTATTTGGTTTTGTATATTCCGTTCTCCGAAACCTCATTCACTTGTTTTTGACATTCTTAGGAAATTAAATCTAGCTCAATTCATAGGATTCAGTTTACAGGATGAAAAACTCATTAGATGTGAATTTGTATAACCGATGCACTGATTTCAATGATTAAATGGATTTCTTTCGTAATTATATATTTATTTTGGCGATGACTGAATCAATAAACATTTCATCCATCAGATTTTTATCAGAAAAAAGCCTTGAGTTTGATTTCCATAAATATAGCATGTTTATTTTGACAAAACCATTTGAATATTAATTTTAATAACTGGATGTCATTCTGTTATTAACCGAATAATTATGGTTTCATTTTTCACGTCATTTTCAGTGAAGACTATTATAGCCATTATTTGTGAGTTTAATCAAATTTTTAATGAATTATTCAAACCTAAGGTTTCTTATATATCATCTCAAAAGTGGAATTAATAACCACTCAAACAATTGCGACCTTAAACTGTGTCCAAAGACATGGAATGTGCGGCGGATTTGTTTGGACTGACTGTTGTCCGGGTGAAGGCATTTGCAGAATATATGGCGCGGATTCTGGATATTGTCTATGAATCGCAGGAATTCTGATTAAATTTTCAACAATTCAGCGTTTATTCTCTGATTAATTTATCAAGCTTACTTTAAAACCTATTTGCTTTGTATTAACTCAAAAATTTATTACTAATTAAATGATAATTAATTTAAGACTTTTTAGATTATATCAAATCAATATTTGAGTTCACATTCAGTTCACTCGGATTTCCAATTAAATCAAATGAAATAATTTTAATCTTTTTAAATATTCATTATTTTCATGCAATTAATTGTCAATTATTTTATGAAAACCATTGCGAATGTCTTTCTTTGATTAGGAAATCGTCTGAAGAGTAGAGTCAATGACTAAATGTCTGAATTAATAATTAAAAAATTAATTGAAAAAATTCGTCAGAAATTTAATTAAAACGAAAACCGAAAGCCATCTGAAGTCGGCTTTTGATGTGAGAGCTAAGAATCAGCTCTGAATAGCACATACCTCAAAGAAATTTAATATCGAGTGTTGTTGTGATGGGAGAAAAATAATATGAGTATAAAAAATCAAAGTCAATAAAAGGATGGAGTGATGGGTTTGTGAGCTATGCTGTGCACTAAGAATGGGGAACACGTATTGAACAAAATACAGACTTATTACAACTCCAAGAAATGAAAAGACTGACGGAAAGGAGTGTATAGAAAAAAGTGAGAAAAATTTCTGACTGTTTGACACACAAACTAAACAAAAATAATACTCTGATGAGAGAGAGTTGAGGGCTGAGTGAGGCCTGAGTGAGGGCCGGAATCCATCACAAAAAAGAAGCCAAAACTAAAGGCAGCAAAAACTAGAGGTTCGCTATATTAGAGGCAATAAATCATTTTCGGTCGTTTGTTTATCTCTAAGCAACACATAAGGAGAGGGCTCTCCTCCACAGACCATTCTCTACCAGTGTTAGGAGTACTAAAATTTTTTCTCTCAAAAATATTGAAGAATAAGTTTATTATTATTATTATTATTACAATAAATATCAGTCATATAGTTATATACAATATTGGAATTCTCATTGAAATATTGGACAGAATAACCGACTGAGCAATGATATCGGTAAGTCGTGCTCTTCTCTAATGTTAACCAAAAGATTGAGTCTAACAAATGTTAAGTAACTTTACTCCTGAGGGTATGTTTACGAACAGAATATAATACATTTTTCTTCTTCTATTCCTCTTTGATTTCAATTCTTAATCTCAAAAAAAAAACTCTTTCGAAATCTTTTTAATATTTTTTCATTTTCGTCAAAAACTTTTGTCAAAAGGATTGTTAAACAACAGAATCGTAAGAATCTATTGAGAAGTGAATCATTTTTCTGAAGATAATTATATTCAAAAATATTTAAATTGTGTAACAGAGCTATGATTTGCTTTAATTTGTTCAACAAAAGGATCTTATGTTTGATTTTCTGATTAATGTCTTTTACTTTGAAATGCTTTTATTGAATCATATTTTAGCGAATAATTTCTTTTGTCAATATTTCGACACAAATTATGAAATGTTTGTTCAGTCACCATGGTTTATTTTAATGTTTAGTGAATGTTTCTACCTTTCTACAAGGTAATGAATGATATTTATCACAAAATTATACTTTCTTTAAATGGAAATAATTTAATGTCTTATTGGAATAATTAAACTAATTTTACCCCAATTTTTAAGATTAAAAGAATTTTTATCTTTTATTTGCATAAAATTTAAATAATATTTTCAAATAAATGAAATGATTATTAGTTTTCTTCTTAACGTTTCCGAAATTAAAGTATTTTATGACTTTTTATAGTATAATCAAATTGAATTGACATTGCTCATTCGAGAATTGACATTAAATTTTATTGTCTATAAATTTTATTTAAAGTAGATTTCTCTTCGAAAATGAACAAGGCTATTCTATTAGATCTAATGCCCCTTCTGTCAAATGACATAAACCTAGATTAGCTGTGATTTGTGATGAAAGATGTTCTAGTCAATCAGCCAGTCAAATAAATCATAAATGAGTTGCTCGGAAATCGAGTGAAAAGTAAATTAAATTTTCAATACAAAGAAATTCCTCTAATTTTTGTTGAAAGCAAACTATTAGCTGAAAAAAATCAATTTTTTATTTCATTCTTTAATAACAACAAAAAATAATATGATTTTTCTCCAAAAGAAATTCAGTGAACCGTAAAAATAAATGATAAATAATATGCCCCTAAACTGGAGACCAAGAGCTTTAATAATGGAATACTAACACAAAAAATGAACATTAGATTAGGTGCCAAAAGTAAAACTACATTATAATAACAATGAGTTAAAAGCAGTTTTTTACGAACAGAAGCGCACAGAATATAATACTTAACAAAACATATTCTTTTATCGATAGTTTAAGACAGTGGCTGAAGAATAGAGGATCAGAACTGGAAGAATGCGATGAAGAATATCTCTGTAAGTCAGCGAATATGGCAGGAGTTGTGTCCGAAATATATTACAGATAAGAAGTGTTTGGTTATGAGGCGTATAATATGTGAGACATCAGGTTATGCAAGGCTTGCATTCTTCCCTCTTCTCATCCATTTTCCAGTCCTTCTTGTGATTTACTTAATAACAAAGTGAATCAATGTTTTACCCCTTTTCGAGTGCGATCTGTTGCCACTTGTCTCAGATGTGCCGGAATATAGCCGTAGCCCAGAAGCTATTGATAAATGTGTTTCCACTGGTGAGAGCCACTACTCACGGAATCAGCAAAAAATAGTAAAAACAATAATAGAAGAATTGATGGAAGTGGCTGTGGGTTGGACAGCACCAGACATTCCACTCATCACATTGAGTGACACAAACATCGGATCCTCTTTGAAGTGAAATTCAAGTCTAAACTCTTGAGAGACAAATCTCTCAGTTTTTGATGATTTCAACAAATTTTTTCGTTTCACTCGAAGGCAAAGAATTTATTTCAAACAAATAATTAATTATTTCTATTAGTTATTAATTAATAGAAGAAACGATTCTTCATTTCAGACATTAATTGGAATAAATTTAAATTCGATGACAACATAATGAAGGAAATGAAAAGAAAATTCATTTTTCAAAATAAAATATCGGCTCAACTCTAGGAAGTCATGATTACAATGATTGGAATAATTGATGGATCAAATAATTCGTGAATAGGAAAGAAGAAGAATATAATAATTCAATCGATATCTTGGAAATCATTTTATTGATTGCAATGAAATGAAAGCAGAGATAAGGAAAAAGAATTTTTAATCAAACGAAACAGAATTCAGACAAAAGTCTAATACAATGGTTGGCCTGACTCAGGGCTGAGCCATGAATGTAAAGCAAATCCCTATCTGTTATATCAGTGATACCAATGTATTTCATCTCTAATGTCATCAACTCTTGAATAAGAAGCAAAAAATAAGAATAAGAGCGAAGACAATGCCTTACATATTAGGATTGGGATCCCATTTGGAAATACATATAACTTCTAAAGCCCTAACTTACATGACTAGGATTTGCAGCACAGAATTGCACAGAATATCATTTATAGAGACAATGCTATCCTTGTATTGGATGCACAGCACATATAAACATATCGTTCAGACACTCGACTATCGATTTTGCAATATTTTTGCTACTTTTTCGCTGAGGACGACACCGGGAGGAGAGACTCAGAAAAAATAATAGAGAAAAATAAATGAAAAATTGTTATTCATTTCTCTGTTTTTACGTCGCCTCTGATTTTCATGAAGTGTTGAAAATTTCTCGATTAGTGTCACAGAAATGGTTGAGTTGGAGAGAAAACGACCGAAAACTTACTTATAATGACATTCGACGAAAAATTTCATATATTTTTATATACTTTTTGTCTCATTTTTAATATGATTTTTGACACAACTTTTTATTACTTATCAAATGATTTATTGCTATTTATAGTGTGTTTTACATTAAATCGACAAAAGATTATCCTTTGACTTATAAATCCTTATTATTTTCTACCATATTTATTGTACCAGGGAGAGGGAGAGAGAGAATTTTGTAATAAGATAATCTTGATTTTCCAAATATGAGAGAAACATATGAGCAAGGACATTGGCTCTCACGTGAAATTGATAGTTGAAAAATTCAAATTACTCTGAAATTTGTTTATTTGTTGAGAAACTGTATACCAATAGCTGAAAGTGATTTCAGTGAATACTATAGACAACTCATCCGACACTCAAATGTTAATTAAATACAAACAAATAAATAACAGAATATCTGAGAGAAGTCAACACAAGTATAACATTTTGTTTAAAGGTATTTGAAAACTAAACCCAATTTATTGCTTGTAATCGGATCCGATCGACACTCCTATCAGCCCTCAACTGTTGGTCACAAACTGAGGTCTCTCACAACCCCTGTAAAGACGAAGAGGACAGACAGTCCTCGAAAACAAGTGGTTTCAAAAAAGTTTTTCAATTTACCGTAAATAACAGTTTTCTTGGAATTGTATTGCATTTCGATTTGAAATCTTTTATATTTTGTTTGTTTCTATTATTTTGAGACCAGTTTTAGTGATGTTTGAGTCGGACTCAGAAGAAGAAGCTTTGGATTTGATTCACAGAATCAAAGTTTCGGCAAATTTTAAAAGATTTATTACCGAAACAAAACAAATGCCTTTTAGATCATTGTCTTCGAACAAAGTGACGAACAATATGTGTGATTCAACTCTTTGTCCGTATATTAATGCCAATAATAATGGCCAAAAATCAGATGAAAGCCCATCACTATTGGACACTTCGGTACACTCTCTTCAGAAAAGTGTGACTCAAATCTTGGATGAATTGGTGGACAAAGTGGCCGAACAGTTGTCTCTATTATGTATTACTGATAATCGTGTTAATGAAGTGCCGACTGATGGACAAGAAATAAGAGCCAAACAGTTTCACAAACCGTTGTTTCCTCAGAAGAAGAAGAAATTAAGACTAATATTAAGCGACTCCGACAGCGATTCCGAAAACGAATACCAGAGTAAAGGACAACCGGTTTCAGGAAAGGCCTCCCCTTTTATCAAAACTTTGCATTCGTTCAATAATTTGAATACTAAAAGGTTTTTATAATAAACTTATTTCTAGTTTTAGTCAAAGGTTTTACTGAAAAACACGTTTTATTGTTTGTTTTCAATCAGTTTTGATAAGTCTTTGGTCGACATAACCGACGATTCTGTGAGCGGTGACCATCAATACCACCAATTAATACCGTCAATAGATTTGGTGCTCTGGCAGGAGCTCCCATTTATGGACGACTTCTATGAAGTAATCGATGTGAGCAGTGATGAGGACCACTTCCCTAACAATAATTCGATACAAGAATGGGTGGACAGCAATGACCACCAATACCAGAGTGATGTCAGTCCTAACAAATCAGACAATTTGCAAGTCTTGAGTGACTCTGACCAGAGCGGGGACAGCCATAACAGCCATAATTCCCTTCTGGAGGATATTTTTCTAAATAAATATGCGGAGAGAGTAAAGGTATTCACTTTTTGTTATTAATAACTTATTACTCATTAACTGAGAATTACCTGAAGACAGAAAACTGATTAGACTTTTCTCGATATGAAACAGTTTTCAAACCTTTTATTCAAAGCTTTTACAAAACAGTTGACACACAACACACCCAACACTTGACTCAAACCCAAACGATATCAAAGTTTTTCCATTAGTTTTAGAGATGTTTTCCTAAAATGTGTCATTCAGTTAAATATTCTTTAATTTTTATATAAAATGTCGGTCCAGTCGAGTGCCAAACCCCAAACCAAACCAAAGGCGAGCGCTAAACCTGTGGATCAGCGGAGAGATATCAAATCGATCATTGATGTCGAGAGTTTAAATACCCAGACTATAAACTCCCGAAAGAAAGAAAACCAACGCATTGGTCGACTTATTAAACGTCTCCGTAATTGGGGCCTTAAAATAGAGTCTTCGGATAACTTTGTTGACATCGACGGAGAAGATCCCAATAATTTGATTCAACATAAAAATGACACTTTCAATGTGACGGCCAAAGGAGAGCCCGTTCTCGTAAATGTTGGCCATTCAGAAGACGAGCCCAACATATATTTGGCCCCAGAGATAGCCAAAGTCGTGAAACCACATCAAGTGGGAGGCATTCGCTTCCTTTTCGATAATTTGATTGAATCGGTTAATGGCTTTGATCTTAAGGAAGGCTTTGGATGTGTGTTAAGCCATTCCATGGGTTTAGGAAAGACTCTTCAGGTATTAATGCGAATAAATATCATTTTAAACGCATTGTCTGATTGTCTTATTATTTGTCAGATTATAGCAATAGTCGACATATTCCTGAAGCAGACGACCGCTAAAACAGTTATGATTGTCCTTCCCGTCAATGTCTTAAACAACTGGTTCTTCGAATTCAATAAATGGCTGCCCGAAAGGCACAGAGAATTCGAAATATATTCGATCGACAAACTGAATATAAGGGCGCGGAATAGATTACTCTCCAATTGGCACAACTCTGGAGGAGTTCTTCTAATCGGTTACGAGAAGTTTTCGAGAATAATAACCGATTGTGAGAAGAAATTCAGTGATCCCGACGATTATATGGCCGCTGAGATTCGCGACGCAAAACAATTGATGTCAGCGCTGGTCAATCCCGGTCCGCATCTGGTTGTCTGCGATGAGGGCCACCGCATTAAAAACGACGACACTGGCATCAGTCGTGCCCTCAAAAAGATTAACACTAAGCGGAGAGTTATTCTGACCGGTTATCCCCTTCAGAACAAACTAAAGGAATACTATTGTATGATAGACTTCGTTCGCCCCAACTATTTAGGGCTTAAGTGGGAGTTTAAGAACAACTTTGAGACCCCCATCACTAACGGCCAGTGCAAGGATTCCACTGAATTTGATAAGAAGTTAATGAGAGAGCGCTCTCACGTCTTAAGCCAATTACTCAAAGGCTTTGTTCAAAGGTTTGATTGTCTGTCCATTTATTGAATATTTTAATAATTGAAACTCTTTTCAGGCGAACCGAAGACGTAATGAAACAGTTTTTGCCGGACAAACACGAATTCGTTGTGTTTTGCAAACTTAGCAAAAAGCAGAGGGAAATGATTCACCACTTCCTCAATCAGGTCCTCTCCAACAAAGTCGATGACACCACTGGAAGTATTTCACTGTTTAGGACTTTTGTTGTCTGTTCGAAGATCTGTAACCACCCGGATATCATCCATAAGACACTCCAAAGTGGTAGTGCTAACGAAGAATTAGATCCAGAAGAACAGCCCCAACTTTTGGCCTATTCCTGGGCTAAGGAACACTTCAATGACTATGAGACCGAAGTTTTGAGTTTTTCGTCAAAAATGGTTCTCTTGTTTGAGATAATCGACGAAACCGTAGCTAAGAATCAGAGACTTCTAATCTTCAGTCAATGGCTTTTCACTCTGGATCTGATTGAAACGCTTCTGGAATCCCGTAATATCTTCGACTCGCAGACAAAATGGCGTAAATATCGTTCGTATTATCGTTTGGACGGACAGACAAAAGCCGACGAAAGAGAAGAACTAATCAATAAATTCAATTCAGAGGATAACCATGGCGTCCATCTCTTTCTGATATCGACAAAAGCTGGCGGAATAGGCATAAACCTGACCGGTGCCAATCGGATCGTCATTTTCGACGCCTGTTGGAACCCATGTCACGACGCACAGGCCTCGTGTCGTATTTACAGACCGGGACAGGTATATAATCCCTAATTCTCGAATCAGAGGTGACTATTGTTTTATTTTTCAGTCGAAAAAGTGTTATATTTATCGTCTAATAAGCGAAAACTCTTTAGAGAAAAGGATTTTCAATAAACAGATTCTAAAACAGGCGATGTCTAAAGGAGTGGTCGATCAGCAGAACATCGATTTAAAGCTGAACCAGAATCAGGTGAGGGCTCTGATCTTCGAACTCCGCAAAGAATTGGAGGACATCGACGATAACGATTGTGTGACTCACAATCAATTGCAACAATTGAAGGAAACGGATCCTCTCCTCAGTTCTGTTTGTGAACGTTCCAAATCATTAGTGGCGTCCATTGCCTTTGAAATGGACTCATATTTATCGGTGGATAAGAATTTGGCGCTAACTTCGGCTCAGAAAAGAGAGGCCATTGAGTCTTACAATCAAACGGAGAAACTTACGCTTAATATGAAACCTAATTATCAGAGAACTGATGCCGATCTCGAAAACCTGTCCCAAAGCTTATCAAAAACAAAGATTTAATATATTTTATAATTGTTTTCAACTTTTCTATAATTCAGCGAATATTTCTTAAATTTTCTTAAATAGATGAATATTTTGATCAATAATTGAAATACAATTTTATGAAAAATTTATTTTCCTTAGTCTATAATCAATTGATTTCTCAATAAAAATACTCAGAACTGAAATATGAATTCCTGTGATAAGTGGTCCCAAAGCTATCTTTATTTGGACGACAAATCGGTCCACTTTTTCTTCATGAGTCACCGTTTTTTGCTTTTTTGAGTCGAAGAAGTGTGAGGCGACCTCCACAATATCATGGGCAAATTTATGATAGCACCCTGATTCCTGGAGTTCATATAATCTGAAAAGGGCAACACAAAGTTACTAGGTCATTGTGAATGCCAAAGAGTTGGTTTACATTTTCTCATAAGTATCGCCAATAAGTGGTTCCGTATATTTGTTGCGAACATATCCCACAAAATACGGCAAATATCGTGTTCTCGAAATATGAGTTACTTTACTCCTGGTCTCAGAGATCGCCGTTTCCATGATATTCACCTGAGTTTGAGCCGAAATAAAGACATGAGTCTTGGCGTTGATAATCAATTTAATTAATTTTTCTTTTCGTGCGAAAAGTGTGGCGTAATTGGAAACCGCTTCGGGTTCGGTAAAGTTTAGACCAAGATCCAAATATCGGTTCATATCTTCTGTTCCATATTTCTAAATAAGATTAATTTATAAAAATGAGCGCAAATTAGTGAACGAACAAGGTCAATTAATTCTTACTCGAATCTCATTAATTCTTTCTTCTGAGTAATGAACGAATGGCTTAATATCTGGTCTTTCCATTAGATCTTCAATTGAGTCGATATAAGTGTAAGAGATATGAATCGTTGAAAATAAGATTCCTGAGGAAAAGGCATCAATTATTATAGTCGTCATCAATAGGAATGACCCATAGCTTAGAAATTTCCGCTCAGCCCTGAATTCAACTGATTATTCATAATTAATATTTTTGATAATTTTGAATAAATGTTGAAATACTTCCGAGAAATGAAGAACTGAATAAAAGCCAAATCTCTGAGAAATAGTTTTGAAGACAATTCTTAAACTTTTGCATTAATAGGATTTTGTCGACCAATAAGAATAACGGCATTAATAATAATATCAGTAATAATATTAACCAAATCTGAAAAATTCATTTTTAATAAAAAAATATTCATTTTTCAGATATTTATTCACCAAATAATCAAATATTTTGAGAGCGCCAAAGAATGTGTCTCTTAAAGGAACGGGGTAAATAGTGCCTAGTATGCAAAACATATGCTCCAGGTCTAGTCTTGGTGTGGTCTTCACAAAAGAAAACATACTTTGCGTGAGAGGAGTGTCCAATAGAACCAAATCTGTTTCCTGGATATGATTCATATTAATGAAAAAATTAATTTCAATTTTATCTCACATTTCTATAAAGAGCCGAAAAATAGGGTCCAATCACTTCTCCGTTGACATTAACCACTTCACTCATGTCCACAAATTTAGGGATTGCCCTGAGTTTTAAAAACTCGTAAGAATTGTTGGAATCTCTCAAAATATAATTCTCACAAATAGTGTGTCCGTCGAACCAATTCCTTCATCACAAAGAAATGAGGCGAACAGAGAGGGGCCACAAATGCAGTCGATTTCTATTCACAAAATTAGACAGAATTCAAAGAATCGGAATCTGTTGACAAATATACCGCTCCGTTGTATGTGAAGGTGAAGTTGCCTTTGGGCTCAAATTCAAACCCAAAATTAAGAGGATCGCCGTCATTGACATCATACTCGCACTCGCAGTTGGCTGTCCGCTCACACATTATTCGCCTTCAATCTAGCAGTTGACCAAGGTGAATAATCAAAGTTAACTTAATTATCTTTTTATCATTAACTGTTGATTGACAACAGTTTGTATGTTAAGTAAGACTACAAAAAATTAAATCAATTAATTTATTCGAGAATATTCTAGAATTGATCACCAAGGTAGATGTAGATTACACGGATCTTTCCATAGCTTATTCCAGAGAAAATTCTTTAGTTTTTATTCGACAAAAGCAATAATTGAAAAAATTAGCAGGCTTTTTTCTCACATTAAATACCAATTAAGTAGTTTCTGTCAATTATCAAGGTTATATTGTTTTTATTCTTATTCTCAAATGAGGTTAAACAGGAATATTCTTGATCATTTAGTATTTACTAAATACTATTTAGTTGAATTATTATTTCGATTAAATGGAGACAGCTACTTTGAATATGAGTCATTAAAATTGATTGAACCTTTGAAATTGATTTTGATGTTGAAATATTTGTAACATGCTAAGTTAGCATTGCTAACATCATTACAGTTACAGTCATTACAGTCATTTAGTACTTAAAAATCAAATGAGTAATAATAGCTTATTGTTTATTGAATTTTTGCTAGCTGTTTATTGTAGAAAATATATTGAGTAATTATATTGAGAATCGAATTATCCTTGCTCAAAATTTATTCCTAACATATGCAACAAATCGAATGCAATACAATAGATAAGAATGCGATCAATTTTTAGTTCAAGAGAAACTAGGTAACACTTTTTCAAATAAGAAGGTAATGAATGAAATGATGATCCCAATGGCAAGGGGGCCCATTGCCGGCGCTATTTTCAATTTGAAATCTTTATGTTCGGAGACATCCGATTCATTTGGATCCTTCACTTTGTAGACTTCGGCCGCCTTTTCCATTATATTGGATATCCATTTAGGGTAGAGACCCGTTTCCAACAAATCGTAGAGTCTGTCCAAAAAATTCGCCAAATTTTAAACAGAATTTCAAAATCAGGAAATGAATGCTTACATATCCTGGTATTTTTGAGCCACAAAATGGTCCAAATATTTGCTGTGAACACAGCCCTCCAGAACATAAAGGCTGTGCTCAGTACTGATATGAGATGACTTGTGACCGATCACTGAGGTCTGGATCAGTTTGGAGTGACCCAAATTTGATATAATTACGTGAGTTTTGTCTTTTATAATAATCTTTTTCATCTGATTGACGACATTAAACAATTTCAACTCATCGGTCACTAACTCTGAGGGCGTGTTTCTGAGACCCGTTTCCAATAATTCAATCTCTTCTTTAGTTCCGAATTTCTATAAAAACATTTTATATCAAATTATTATTCTATTAAATTTCGAAATAGAATTTACTCGAATCAAATTCATGCCTTCATAGGAATAGTGAACAAAATGAGTCAAATCAGGTCTGTCTTTGAGATCATCCACAGAATTAATGAGAGTGAAGGGAATGTTGATTAGTGTCGACAATATTGATGACGAAAATGCACTCAAAAGTGTGAAAGCCATCCATATATTCACCGAATTGATGACAGCGTTAGACATTCTGTCCACTCTGGCCGACCTTGCTACAATCCAATTATAATTGAATTAACATTTAATTGATAAATATTTGGCTCGAAGTACTTCCAAGATAACCCATTTTTATCATATTCCAAATATTGTTCGAGTATTTGACTATGGTGATTCCTGGATATATCTCGATTGAAATTATTAATGATATAATAAGTATGGAAAAGGGAAAACCCGTCCAAACCTATCAAACAATTAGAATATATTATGATTGCGATTGTATTGAAGACAACAAACGTAGTGATCGTATATTTTGAAGACACTTAGGGGAGAGTCTGAGTTCTTATAGGGATATCTGCTTCCGATTATTGATACCATGGGTTCGACCCTCATATATGGAGTGAGTGTCACAAAAGATAATACGTTCTCAGAGACGGCAAAGTTATCCGACAGAAATAATAAACTTTCCTAAGAGTATAACTGTATTAGTAGAAAAATAAGCAAGCTACAAGTTTACATTATTATAAACCATCGAAATATAGGGTCCGGCAGTCAATCCATTGATCACAGACTGTGTGGTCAGAGATTCGGCAAACTTTGTAATCGCACTTCAAAAAAGATATAAAACAATGGGAGAGCCATAAGTTGTTAAGACTCACGAATATTGAGTCCTACGAACTAACTCTTTGACAGTGAAGAGGAATGGAGAGCACAGGACAGCAAAGTCTGCGTCCAATGACTATTCAATAATAATTTAGGAAATGTTATCTACAATTCAATGACTTACCGCTCCTTTAAAAGTGAAGCTAAAGTTTCCCTTCGGTTCGAACTCATAGCCAAACATTTGGGGCTCGTCTCCAATGTCTGATCCCATAACACACTCACAGTTGGCCGACGGCTCAAACATTCTTCAGATTAGTTGGTTTTATCTCAAAAACAATGTTATTAAGGCTTCAATAGAGACAATTTTGAACAGAATATAAAAAAATTACACAATTTTATTGAATTCACTAAAATCGATGAGAAAAGTCTAGTATTGATCAATCGTTTAATGTTTATTAAATCAATTAATGAATGATTAGAAAAATATATTATTTTCAATAGTTTTTTGTGGGGAACGGAATATCATATAAATGATAGGTTTTAATGAAACGTTTTGACAATTACTGTGTTTAACAATTCGTGTCTTCAAATAGAGGTTTCCATTAATATAAAGATATGTTATTATTATATAACTTATTCATAAAACAACACATTATATGAAAATATTGAATAATTTTTAAATTGGTTTTTGTAAAAAATCAAATGTTTGTTAAGAAGTTTCAAATGAAAACATAATTTTCTAAATAAGTTCAAAGTATTTAACCACGAAATCAAAGACAGAGATAATTGGATGACTCTTTCCAAACACCACTTCGTATTGAAGTTTAACCTTTTCATAGAGTTTGATATCAGCAGAAGAAGAAGAGATCCCATTCTTCTTCTTAATAATTGTTGTGGCGAAGAACCAATTGCCAGATATCGCAATCACCTCTTGATGGAAACGGCCATAAATCTGTTCAGAGACGACAAACATTTCTTCACTTATTGCTTGAATTTGATTCCAATCGAGAACTGGTTGCGAAGGAATTCCAAAAACAAATTCTTTCAATTTTTGTTTCAAAGAATTGGCAAAAATCAAGAATTTTTGATAATCTATATTTGAATCCAGATTTTGATCGCATTTAAGACAATTGCAGTCATTTATTAAGAATAACTTCAGTCCTTTGTGTCGATCGGTCTTATTCTGAGCCAAATCTATATAACTTGCGGTGATTTGTGATCCGATGGAAATCTCTTTCATTGCTCGCAATTGTAGTGAAATACCTATAAATTAACGAATCAAATGACTGTTAATTCATTAAAATGTATACCATTTGAGATGAGGGCTGAGTTTGGAAGACATGAGTGACAGACAGAAGACATTTGAGGGAATACCCCAACGGCCACATTAACCCCCGAGAAGGGAATTACAAGACATTGTTTAACAGAAATATTGTGAATAAGTAGTGAAACGATTGGAGCGCTTCTCACGATTGCAAACCAATTAAAGATTTCTTTGCGATTGAACTCTAATCCAATTTCTGTCCAATGATTGCAAATCAGACGAAACTGAACCAAATTATCGATATTTTCCGAAAATTCGTTTAAATCAATTTGAATATCATTCAGACTAATGTCTGATCCGTCGGGCAATTGATGTCGTTTTGAAGCAAAATTCGGATCAGATTTGATGGTCAGCCAAAAGCGAAGAAAGAGTAGTTCTCCGTCACAATACTCCTCTTCTTTGAATTTCTTATGTCGGAAGACTTTGCACTCATTCTTATGGTATTTCCAATCAAATGATTGACAATTTTTGTCGCAATAATACATTTGATGACATTTTGAGCACTTTTTCAGTGAATCAGATTTTTTGAGACATTGATTGCAGAAAAACTCTTTCACTTCTTTAAAAACCAAATGAATTATTGGTTTCATCTCAAGGATAACATCGCCGGCAATCAATGGTCTCAGAGTCGACAAATTTGGTGCCATTTCTTTGCCATTCAGACAAATGAAGAAATTTTTGTGATTCAATTCTTGAAATGTGTTTTGCGATTACATTAAACGCATTAAAGTCAATGACTGAAAAAAAAAACTTCATTTGATGTGTGATTTTATACCAAAAAGTGAGTCAAAGTGAACTCAGTTTTCATTGTAAGCAAAGTATTTGACCAATAAATTCAACTCTAATGAGAGGCTCCGATCAAAAGCGTCTACTCTTATGTCTGTTTCGTTGGCCGGAAATGTAATCAATGAATGAAATATAAGAGTGAAATGCAAACAGAAATTTGAGAAATCGATTGAAAAAAAATTTGATTTTTTAAGGAATAAAATATTTGTTTAGAGAAAAAATAATTATTTGAAATATTTTGTATTAATTTCTTTTAAATTGAGATCTGATTTGGATATTAACAGAAATCACAGAAATTAAGTCCGTTCTTATCGATAGCCTATTATTTGTTTAATAAAAGAAAATTTTCAATAATTAAGTTTTTATTTATTAAAATGAGAGTCAATTACATAATAAGAATACAATTAATGATTCATTCAATTAGTTTCAAGTCTTTAGCCATTAAATCGAAGTGAGTTATAAAGGGATGGTTTTCTCCAAACACGACTCTATACTGTTTTTTAACCTCTTCGTAGAGTTCAATATCAACACAAGGAGTATATCCATTCCTCTTCTTTACCAGAGAAGAGACGATAAGCCATTTGCCGAACAATAAAACTCTGTTCGGATGGAAAGATCCGAAAATCTTTTTCGATTCTTCTGAAAATTCTTCACTCATTGCCTGCATTTGACTCCAATTGAGAACGGATTCAGAGGAGGTTTCAGACATTAGTTCTTTCAATTGTAGTTCCAAAGTGTCGACAATTATCTCAAATTTCTGATAATCTATATCTGAATCCAGATTTCGGTCGCATTTAAGACAATTGCAGTCATTTATTAAAAATCTTGTCTTTAGTTCGTTGTGTCGATCGGTCTTATTCTGAGCCAAATTTACATAACTTATGGTTATTTCTGACCCGAAGTCTATCGCATCCATTGCTCGCAATTGCAGTGAAAGACCTGAAAACGAGAATCAATTAACAGAAAATGAAATTTTAAAATCAATACCATTTGTATTGACTCCTGAATTGGGGACACAGGAGTGTCTGACAGCAGACAATTGAGGGAATACTCCGATTCCCACCAAAAAGGGTCGAAACATTTGGCAGCCAAACAATTGTTCGGTCGGTTGTAAGGTATGTATGGACGCAATGATTGGAGTTCTTCTCATTGTTGTCAACCAATCCATAAGTTCTTTGCGTTTGAACTGAATTCCAATTCTTTTGAAATGTTTGCAAATCTGATTGAATTCAAGCAAATCATTGCTGTCTTCAGAAAACTTTTTCGAAATTTGAATATCTTTTAGACTAATGTCTGATCCGTTCGGTAATTGATATCTTTCTGTAGCAAAGTTTGAATCAGATTTGATGGTAAGCCATAAGCGAAGTAACAGAAACTCTTCGTCAGAATATTCTTCGGGTTTGAAATTCTTGTGTTGAAAGAGTTGGCACTCATTCTTATGGTATTCCCAATCAATTGATTGACAAATTTCGCCGCAATAATACATTTGAAGACATTTGGAGCACTTCCTAATGGATTGGGATCTCTCGAAACATTGATTGCAAATTAAGTCTTTAACTTCTTTAAAGACGATATGAATTAAAGGTTTCAATTCAAAGATAACATCGCCGGCGACCAGTGGTCTCAGAGTCGACAAATTTGGTGCCATTTCTTGAGACAATTGAATCAAATCTTTTGCTTTTAAAGAAGGATTCAGAAAATGATTCCCAAAAACGTCAAACAAATTGAAGTCAACTCTTATTCAAAGCCTTTGTTTGAAACAACTTTTTATTTGACGTAATTTTGATCCAAATTTCATCAAAAACTTTGCAATAAAAGCAAAAAACAAATGACTTTCAAACAGTTTTGTATTTTAATCGTTTGTTTGGAATATCTTTAAAAAAAAGTAATTTTTTTCATTCAATGAATTTATTTGAAACACAAAAATGTAATACAATTTGTATTTATTTATGTTTTATATAAGATTTGAATCAAAATATTTTAAGTATTAATTGTTTGAAAAGTTTGTAATTAAAGTCGAAAACGAAAAAAAATGAGGCATTGGTTAGAAAAACACAAGAAATGAGATAATTGTTTATTCCATACAAACAATGGTTTTCTGATTATATATTTAACTCAACAAAAGTTTGAGCAATAATTCAATAGTGACTCCAATTCGGGTCTAAAGGGATGTTCCTCTCCGTGGCTGACATCGAATATGCGCTTCAATTCTTCACATAATTTCCGACTGATATTAAGCGATGGCCTCTCAATGGTCTTCACATTAATTGATGTAATAATCCAATAGAGGAGAAGACCGGTTCTGTCGGGAGAGTATTCCCCGAATATCTCTTTGGCGACGATAAACATCTGTTCACTCATTGATTGCAATTCATTCCAATCGTCGGACACTTTTGGGTCCTTTCGAGACATCAATTGTTTTGCTTTTCCTTTCAAAGAGTCGCAAAAATTCTTGAACTTCTGGTAATCGATATTTGAGTCCAAATTCTTCTCACATTTAAGACATTTGCATTTAATAGAGAAGAGTGTCTTCAAACTGATCCGTCGGTCGGCCTTATTCTGTGCCAAACAGACATAACTTATTGTGACGTCTGTTCCGACAGCTATTGGTTTAATTGCTCGCAATTGCAGTGAAAGACCTGAAGAATAGATTATCAGTTAATTAATTAAATCCAATTGAATACCATTTATGACAATCGCTGCGTTTGGAAGACATGAATGACTGACAGCAGAGAATTGGGGACAGAATCCGAACCCGAGTTTTATTGGCGGAAATCCGAGGGATTTCTCACCAAACGGTTGGAAGCATTGAATCGGAATCAAAGGAATGCTTTTGAAGATAAGAAACCAATGAAGAAGTTCTTCGACATTAAACTTTATTTCTAAGCCATTAAACAATTTACTGATTCTTTGAAACCTGTCGTGAGTTCGGAAGTCAAACCCGAATCGGAGGTAATCCACTTCAATATCGATGAGTCTGACGTCCATTCCGTCCGATAACTGATGTCTTTTTGAGGCAAACTTTGGATCAGATTTGACGGAAAGCCATAAACGAGTGAACAGTAATTCTTCGTCAAAACACTCTTCGAGTTTCAACATCTTGTCTCTGAAGTGTTTGCATTCATTCTTATGGTATTTCCAATCAATTGTTTGACAATTTTTGTCGCAATAATACATTTGTTGACATTTGGAACACTTCTTAAGAGAAACGCTTTTTTCGAGACAATAATTGCAATGAATTTCTTTGAAATGTTTTAAAATGATATGAATTGAAGGCTTAGTTTCAAAGACAACATCGCCGGCAATCAGTGGCTTCAAAGTCGACAAAATGGGTGCCATTTCTTAAGACAATTAAATCAAATCTTTTGCTTTTAAAGAAGGCTTCAGAAAGTGATTCACAAAAACGTCAAACAAATTGAAGTCAACTCTCATTCAAAGGCTTTGTTTGAAACAACTTTTTATTTGACGTTATTTTGGCCCAAATTTCATCACAAACTTTGAATAATAGCCCAAAATGATTGTGAGCGGACTATCCTTGCTTATTTGATAATTTGATGGGATTTTATACCAAAATGTGAGTCAAAGTGAACACAGATTTCACTGAAGTATTGAGCAATAAATTCAACTCTAATGAGAGGCTCCGATCAAAAGCGTCTACTCTTATGTCTGTTTCGTTTGCCGGAAATGTTGTAACAAATGAATGAATAAAAAGTAAACTTTTTGGGCAATCATTTGAATGGAAAACAGTTTTCTCTTCTAATTATATTTCCAAATGAATACAGAATTTTATAAATTGAAGACATTTTTATTGGAATAAATATTTCAGTACTTAATTATCATAAAAATAAAATTTCAATTTGTTATGAAATGAATCAAATCTAAGACAATAGCAAATTGTGGAAAATCCTTGGAATAAAACAATTCAATTGACAGAAAAGTAGATAATAAGAGTCAGAATAATGAGGATTATGGCGAATATGATGACAATCATTAGCCGTTTCTTCCGGGCCTTCATCTGAATCGATAAAACAATTATTCAAAGCACTCTTCAGACAATTTGATGGACACTTCACCTGATATTCTGCGGCAGTTCTAAGTTCTCTGTTTCCGGTCTCGACCCTGACTTCGGTGGACTCGACATTCCTCTCGATGTTGTCGAAGAGGCTCTGCTGGTCGTAAACCATTTTAGCCAAGTCTTGGAATATTTGGTTCACGTCTACAATATTTGACTCCAATTGTCTGATGGATTCGTTCTGTTCTTCGGCTAACTTTATGCGATGCCTCTCCTCTTCTTCTTCATTGATTTGGTGCTGAGCCTGAAAACCGGGCTCTTCTTTGAATGAAAGTGTCGTCGACTCGAAGTTGTATTCGTCGTTACCATAGAATGGATTCTTTAGTTAACAAAAAGTTTTATATTTAATTGAATTGATTTGAATAAAGTGTTTCTCACATTCCGTCTGATCTCTGGTTTGAGGACAAATTGTTTAACCCTTTGGGAGGCATTTATTTGAATTTCTTGAAATTTTTGGAGGATATCCGAGAAGTCACTCCTTATCTTCTGACACAAGAATTTCCTTTCGCTCTAAAATAATTGTGAATCAGTTTAACAAATACTGGTTTAACACAAATTACTGTTTGATTTTGATCTGGAGTTGGGGTCAGTCTTGTAATCTGTTGAATGTCTCGGTTTGACTGTTTAGCCAAATGGTTGGTCTCTTCTTCCAGTGATTTTCTAATTGAGTAAATTTTTATAGAAACTATAGAATATCTTCAAACTACTTACAAATGTAACCGAAGATGGCCGTTGTCTTCAGCTGTTCCCAGTTTACTGACAACTCTTTGTAAAGTACTGACTGGAGAAAGACATTAAAACAATTAATTTAATTGAGAAACAAATATATTTTCAGAAAAACTGCAAAAATTGATAACAAATTGAATTCACGCGAAAAATATTTTGATTAGATTTGAATTGATTTGCATTTGAAGAGCGAATCCAAAAGACTATTGAAAGAAGAGATGCCATCAAATCAATCACATCACGGGAACAGAGGATTTAATGAAAGAGGAAGAAGTGGACACAATGGCGAAGACAACGAATTGGCAAAAATTATCGGCAAAATAGGATATGGTATTTGTCTGGTAGTCATAGCCTATGCTCTTTACAAACATTTCAATGGAACCGCCACACAATTGGACACATCGGTAGTGCCCGAACCCACTCCACCCACTCCAACACCACAATGAAGAACAGAAAAAACAAGATCTGAATATTTTTCTAAGAAATTGATTTAAATCTGATATAAATGACTCAAAACTGAATTCATAAAAAATAAATTCAACTGATTTTCGCAATTTTTAATTTATTTAAAACTTAAATCTAAAAAATATCAATTAATAAACTCCTGATTGAAAACTAAAAAGAGTTGCAAGGGTAGTTGTGTTTACACATTTAAGAGTTCCCCGATAGGAAAATGAATCAATAGCAATATAAAAGCTGGAAAAATAAGTAACCAAGGGAATTTTAAAACCATAGAGATTTTTTCCGATAATCTATCGATTAGTGAGATCAGGAAGCTTGATATTGCCTGGCTAATGACCTTGATTATTAGTTTTGAAATACTCATGATTTTTTGGATGAATTTAATTAATTGGTTAATTGTAATCTAAGTGTAAACAAAAGCCCCCCTCTTTCTGATACTGTTTCTAACTTGTTAATTCATTGGCCTTCCGGATGTTAGCAAGCACAAATTAATACTATTCACACCACTAAAAAATTGTGTCAAAATCCAAAGATTTGGAGAAAAGTTTTATAAAAGAGACAAACATTTGTGAAAATTTTTGAAAATATTTATACTATTTTATGAATAGATTACGAATTGATACAAATTCTTACCATTAGTTGAGATCTTCTGTATATTAGCCACCAATTGGTCGTAAAGAGTCGTGAATTCATTCATTTTGTTGGCTTTTTGTTGTAATAATAGTTTGAAATATCAAACGAAATATAATAAAATGTGTTTTTATAGAAATTATAGACAAATAATACTGAAAATGGTTATAAAATAAACACTAAAACAGAGTTTTTCAATGAATGTCAGCAAATGATCGAAAATACTATCAGTAAATGACTTGAGAAAAGTGAAAAAATTAATACCAAACACAATTACATTCGATTATTATTGTATTTAAATGAATGATTGAGTTTAATATTGCAATCAATGGTATGGTATTAGCAAATAGTTTGAGTCGTTGTCAATGAAACCTTAACTCTGAGACCGCACACAGAATAAGTGAAAAATAGCTGTTTTAGGCTTACGTCAGACAATTTGCACGAATATTCAACTCATAGTCTGTGCGCTAATGAGAAGAGCGATAAATGAGAAAATATATAATTTATAATTAGATTTATAACGACTGGTGTTTACCCCAACTATTAATCAAATGTTTGGTTTGTTATCATTTGAAACTCTGATTACATTAACCAAAGTTTTCGATAAAACAAAAGCATTGAATCAAATAACAAAACATTAAACAAATGAAGAATCCATTCGTTGAAAGCAATTCCTGAACGGAATCTCCCAATAATTCAATTGATTTTAATGAGATTTTAATTGAAATCTAAAAATAAGTAAATTTTTACATCAAATATAAGTATTGTTTTGTCAAAAATATTCGTTCAGTAATCACAACATATTTTTGAGGCCATCCCTCAGTTCATTAAAAAATAAAGTGAATTGAAAACACTATTTGAAAGCATTTCCCAGAAATATATCAATTAATTGAGTCCTAAATATATTTAACAAAATTAGAAAATTTCAAATCAATTAAATTAATCACTAATTTGTGAGAAATACTAAAAAATATATTTTAAATACTTTTTGTCAAACAATTGAAAAGAAAATAACTTTTTTTGAACTCTAATCGAAGCAAAAACTCAATATATAATCAAAACACACAACAAATGAGTGTTTTTTATTTGATTACCGAATAATTGCATTTAAATTAAATTATTTGGAACTCAAAAATTTGAAGACGTTTTCATAGATTGAAAAGTTAAGGGCCGTAACCACAGCCGACTTAATAAGACTGGGGGTCAGACCCTTATAGAAGGCAAATATGTTTTCCTGTCGTAATGTCTTCAAAACACAGTCAATGGTTCCGTTATAACTGCTGACAGCGCCGAACCCTTGTCTTGAGCTTTGAAAGCCTTCCACCTGAAGACGTTTCTTGATTAAGTCCAACGGATAGACCGCCAGCTTTGCTGACATACCAGACATAGCGCCACAGCAGAGGGTCTTCTCGAAGAAGAGCAGGTTTTTCATATTATTGCTTTGGTTTTGAGTGGCATTCGGTTCAGAATTTCGTTCCCAAACATTTATACACATATTATAGACAGTGAATTGAATGCCAGTGAACGGTGCGATTTGCATAAGTGTAGGCAACAGTCCCCGAAACAGTCCTCTATAGCCCTCCAAACGGAATATCTTCTTAAAGGCGTTCGGTGTCGAGGTATACGTCTTTGGCTCTGATTGGGCTATAATTCGGGTTCGGATTACATCTAAGGGATGAATGGCAAGAGTGGCGCTCACACCAGACGCGGAGCCGCAGAGTAAGTGGACTACGGGTTGGTGTCTGTGACCCATACTCTCCATAAGTTCAGAGTTATTGACAATTTGTGTGTATAACTCAAATGACGAGAACTGAATCATACCGTAAACACAGGACAACATTTGAGCGCAGAGGTGACCCTTCCATAGCGCCGTCAGTCCCTCTTCGGCCACAATTGTTCTGACACACTGTGGTATAGACTTATATTTGGAGATAACACTCTTGGTATTAATTGGCTCTATTTGAAGCTGAAAACGGATTTTAATGACGTCGAAGGGTTGAGTCATGAATCGGGTTAAGACTCCGCTGACGGCACCGGCGCCCACATGACGCCACCCAACGCCCTGCCGTTTTTCCATCGGGTTGTAACCAATCATTGTATTTATAGTCTTCGGCCCTCAAAACCATTGAATAATAGCTCTTCGGGTTTGAGATGTGTTTACCTCTAAATGACTTTCAAATGAACTTCAAATCAATTGCCAAACGGTTAACACATTTGTTGAGTGATTTGTCCTTAATTTTTGTCCACAAGAATAATAATTTCAGTCAAAAAATCAGTTATTTGTTTCCTAAGAAGAGCTAAGTTTAAGATTAAATCCGTTTTCAGTTAATAAACAATAAGTTTATGGTTTAAATGAATCACATTTTATATCAAACGATTGTAAACAAACTTTTTCGCAATCATTCAAATGTTTCTCAAAAGTCATTGTATTTTACGCCACAAATGACGTCACATATCAACTAAAATAACCTTTTTTTATAATCGCGATTAATTTGGAAAAATGTTAAATTCTTTGCTCAGATTCTTGAATAAATATGTTTACGGACTTGTTTTCATCTGATTCCGATTCTTGAGGTTTTTGAAAATAAATACAAAACTTATCAATTGATGGTAACTATGAACACCTGATTACTGTTTTCAGATCACGTGATTTGCAAAACACAAACACCACTGAAAATGTGATTTAAAAAACTTAAATATTGTGTAAAACTTTTAATTTAAATTCATTTCAATTATGTTTAATATATGCAAAACTCATCGAAGTTATTTACAATCAATTTCCGTCTATAGCCGGTTAAAACTGTTGAGTATTTACCCGAAAAATGAGCGAAAATTGAGTCAATTGATCCGCAAATCAAAGACAGCAATAAATGAATTGAAGTCTCGAAACAATCACTGCTTTAATTGCAGACAATTTTCAACTGAAGCCAAAGAAGACAATAATAATAACCGAATCGAAGAGCAAATAAATCAGTTGAACACAAGTAATAATCTGCTCCTATTCTGTCCAAAATGGGGCCAAATGTATGATGTCTTCTACAGCGGTCCTCAGCCTCAAACTCAGCAGCAATTAAACGTTCAGATCAATGAACAGCCAAACAAAACCTCTTCAGACCGACCGGAGGATAGTGAGGACAAACCCGTGAATTTGTTGGACACTTGTGAAGAATGGAAACCCGTTGAGAGACTGACGGCCACAACACTCACTAAATACTACACACAGTTATCAAAAATCCGTTTAACCGGTATTTCACATAATTTTCACCAATTATTCTCTTTTAATCCAAGTGTCCGTCTCTTAGGTTTGGTTGTGTTGACCACTCTTTCGGGCTTTTATATGGGTCTTCATTCGCCAATGGACTACACTTTACTGACTGCCACTCTGTTGGGAACAGCCCTTACCTCAGCCTCAGCCACGACTATAAATCAGTTTCTGGAGATTCCTTTCGATTCACAAATGAAGAGAACAAAGAATCGTCCGCTAGTTTTAGGCCGAATCAGTCCATTGCACGCTTCCGGGTTCGCCGCCGTTACAGGAGTGGCGGGTCTGACATTACTTTCATACGCCAATCCGTTGACCGCAGTATTGGGCGCTTCCAACCTTTTACTCTACTCTTTCATCTATACTCCAATGAAAAGGGCGCACATCGCAAACACTTGGGTCGGGGCTATTGTCGGTGCCATACCTCCAGTGATGGGTTACACTGCAGTCAACAATTGCATCGGTATTTACACTCAATTCAAATGAATTGATTCTGATTTGAATTTTTGATTTGTCAGATATGTCAGCGATACTGATGGGTCTACTCTTGTATTCGTGGCAATTCCCGCACTTCAACGCCCTGTCCTGGAATATGAGGCACGAGTACGCGAGGGCTGGCTTTCGGATGATGTCCGTCACTGAACCCAAACTTTGCATAAACACTGCGTTAAGACATTCGTGTCTTATAGTGCTCTACAGTACCCTAATGTGCACAACACTCACGACATGGATGTTTGGATTGGATTCACTGCCATTTAATCTGTATTTAGTATACCTCTCCTGGAAATTCCGTTCCAATCCGGACGCAAAGTCTTCGCGAAAGTTGTTTATGTATTCTTTGGCTCATTTGCCGTTCATTATTATCCTTATGTGTGTCAGCAAAAGGAGAGGCACTCAGACTCAGAATAAGACTGTTCTTTGATTTAAATTATTATTTTATTTAGAAGTTTATTATAAATACAATAAATGTTTTATTTGATGTCTTATTCCTATTTGTTGTCATTTTTTGAACACAAAATTTACTCTAAATTTTCAATAAATTAAAAAAAAAAGTTATGAATTAAATAAAGAGTTTTAGTTTAAATTCACTTATTTTCCAATGATTTGAGAATCAATTAATTATTAATAAATAAATGAGTGATTCAAACATTAACCGCTGTTTTTATCAATCGGAACATTACTGAAAAGTTAGTAAAAGTGGAATTTTATTTTGTTTATGATGTGCTCTTATTTTTGATTGTTTAAAAGACCACTCGGAACGGATTCCTTCCCTCCCTTGAACTTATAGTTCTCGGGAACGTTCATCAATGCGCCCGAGTCCTCACCGAAGTGAAGACTCGGGAACTGCTTCGCGCTCAGGAAGGAATGCCATGACTCATCATCGTGGGTTAGGCTGACTTCATATTAGATATGAAGCTGAGAAACATACTATAGAAATGATTCTGTGAAGTATGATCTTAACCACAAACACCTTTCAATGGGACTCCACAACAATTTCAATGTTTTAATGCTAACAGTTTTCAATAAGTGATTTCCCCATAAATATAATTAAACCTCTGATTCATCAAATTTATTGATTTATTCCATTTTTAATGATAAAAATAGACATAATTTTGTATATAATTTGTTTGAATACTTTTTAATTTGTATCAAATGAACTCAATTTAAACAAATATTATTGCAATCAAAAAGAGATTAAAGAGGGGATAATCCAATGCCATTGAAAACGTTTGTCCATAAATAGCTTTCCATAAACTATTATTTTCAACAGGGTTGAATACACTTATCCAGAATTTTTGCAGCTAGACAGTTTGGCTAAATTTTAACTAGATTAGCTCGGATATTTTTCGAATTGAATGTTCCAGCAATAATTATTATAAAATTTCAACAAAATATCTGGGTTCAAACTCTCTTCAAACTTACCTGCACTCTAATTCTAAAATTGAACCAATAGAAACGATTTTTATAAAATGCTAGATCAACCTAAAAAACAAAAGACTAATTGGAAATACTCGCAATCAGTTTGTGTTTAAACAATTGACTTATCGATGATTTGAGAAATAAAGCAAAAAATTCAAAGAAAGAGTTTTTTTTTATTTATATCAATTTGTTGTATGGATGGCTTCTAATAATAATAATTATAATAATAATAATAATAGTTAATAATAATTAGGCGAATGATTGCGCGCGCTTTGCATTACAATTCACTTTTTTTGGTTGTTTTTTAGTAATTTTTTTTCTTCAAAAAAGTTTCAGCGATTCAGCGGATGTTTAAAGCGCTGAATAGGTGTTCAACAGTCGAGACAACACTGAATTTGATTTAGTGTTTCCCGCCTTAGTTCCCGGCGCCGGGAGGATCGAAGTACACTTAGAACTGGTCGGGTCGTAGTCTCGGCAGGCGATCTCTGGTATTCTGGTGCCGGCAACGTTTGTGATCATTTGTCCGGAGTATTTCATGCCTTCCTTTCCGCATTTGGCCTCAATTATCTCAGACGAACACTTTCGCATACGACGGACCGCACAACACATCTCTGGAAAGGGGTAATTTTTAAATAAGTAAACCAATCCATAAGTCAATTGACATGTTAGCCATACCGGGAATTCTGTTCTCAATATCAGAGTTGATGGCTTTGTCGAGAGCGACGGTCAGATCTCTGATACAACTTCGGGCCTCCTTCTGGGCTGTGTTCAGGCAAACCGAGTGTTTCAAAAACTTTTCCCTCTCCTCTGAGTTATCTTTGACACAGAAGTCATTATAGAAGGATCGGGCGTCACCCTGGGAAGTGATGCTCCTCATGAACTCTCGCATAGACTTTGTTGAGCACCGGCGGGAATAGTTTCCAATACATTCATTCATTTCTTTCATTCCATTGCACTGTTTCGTGATCTCAGCCACAGTTGCTGTCAATCAGACCATAAGGTTAGGAAAATGTCATACTTTTCAAAAAGGGTTTCGTTATTAATAATTGTGACTAAAATTAAGTGATTCAACGAAAACTGAATTTCTTTATATATATTTTTGTATATTTTATTTATTTAATTATTTTCTTTCCTTTTTTGTTATCAAAACTTGAAGTCACAGAATATTAATTTTGATAATTGAATGGATGACTTACTTGGTAAGTT
The DNA here is from genome assembly GCA_034698165.1 of Punctoribates punctum. Lineage (NCBI taxonomy): Eukaryota > Metazoa > Arthropoda > Arachnida > Sarcoptiformes > Punctoribatidae > Punctoribates > Punctoribates punctum. The sequence goes on from JAQGBD010000005.1 coordinate 86,511, forward strand.
TTGGCCCGAGGCCAGCCCTGAGGCCAAACATAAGTCCAATTCTCTGAGATGGCATGAGCTCTGAGCCTTCACTACAACCGCTGAAGAGATAAGACATTAAGATTATTATGAAATTATACGTAAATCATACGAAAAATATATTTAAAAATAAAGACAAAACTTAATTATTATTTTAAATTTAAAAACGAAACCAAAATTAAAATCTGTTTTTCCTTTTGAAATGAAAGCGTTTTTTCTCACAATTTATTACATTATATAATGATTTTGATAATAATTTTTTTTTCTCAGATACCAGTGAATTGCGATCGCAAACAAGATAATTGTGAAAAGCCTCGAATGTCATGTCATTGTTCTAGTTATTTGATAATTCAGTGAAAATAGTTTGCGTTGTGTTTGAAAATAAACAATAATTTAATTTAAATGTTATATAAGTTATACAGATATATAACTAATATATAAACAGACTATTCATACGACTAACACAATTCTGTCACTAAAAAAATCCAGAAATTTATGTTTAATATTGATTTGTGTGAAAGTTGTTCACACAATGCTCTTGGCTTAGTAGAGCCAAAATAATAATAGAAAAATCAAAAATAAAGACTAAGATAAGATCTGATCGCTTTCTAAAAAAACGCTTTTTCTATGTCTGAGCGCTTAAAATAACTTTGACTTTAGATATGGGTTTCGTTTATATTCTTTCTGGCAGTCAATTGAATCGATAAGTTTTGTTTAACTTCTGATATAATCACAATTAAATCAGATATTTATAGACTATCTTTCAGTTTATGGTTAAATTGATTGATTCCACGATAAGTTTTCGCATTTATTTCTTTAACGCTTTAATTAAAGTTTATTTTTCTCTATTGAAAGTGAATTTCAAACTTTCTTTTGGACAAAAAAAGACTTTTATTTGTTATCAGCTCTTATTTGAAACGGAAAAAAGCTCAAAGCAAACCTAAATGTCCCTGATTACGTATTCTAAATTTAAAATGATAAGGATTGTTTTATCTTTTGAAGACGAGACTAGTTTTGAATTTAACTTTGAATTAAATTATTGATAAATTTGAAGGATGTTTGTTACCCATCACATTCACATTCCCACTAAAATGTTTCTTTATTTCATTTCTGAATTGGGTTTATCTTTTATTATTTTTGATTTAGGTGAGCTAGCAACTCTTTCCTTCAATGAATTATTTATAACGCAATGCGTAATCTTTGTTTCGAAATATCAAGGATATTTGCATTCATCAACTCAAAATTTGCAAAAAGAATTAATAAATTAATGTTCTAGCTCAATGCAATTGATGCTATTATTTCTAAATAAATCGCATATAACATATTATTTATCTATAATAAGCTTGGTAAACTCAAAAAAATATTTGCTGCCTGTTATGAATTGACACAAATGAGTGAAAAGAATTGCGGAAAACTTAAAAATTATTGAACTGATAGACAAAATATAAATTTAGTTCAGCCCTAAGATTGAGGAAAACTATAGAGTAATACGAAGTGAGGCTCAGCTCAGACACAATTATTTCAACTAAACTTTTCCATTGAAACTGAATTTTAGGCAAAAATTTCCGCCAAAATAACCGAAAAACACTCAAAAGAGAGATTCATTTGACATAATATGACATAAATTGATAAATAAAATAGAAAACAAATGAGAGGTCAATACATACCGATCGCTAAGACAGCGATTGCGAGCACTAAGTATTTCATTGCTTTCACTCCGACTTATAGTCTAAAGAAAAACGAAAGTTTGTGAAGTTGTTAACTGGTGGAGGACTGGCACCGCTATGACTCAAACACAGCTCTTATGTACTCTCGATATCGTTGGCTCAGTGTGTTTGTGGTCACAATCCTTGATTAATTCACATGAAGTCACATGACTGTAGAGGCACAGGTAGGACAGGTATATTGGCAGTGGGAGCTATCACAGGCACTGGTTGCAAGACTTGCACAACTTGTTGTCACCGAATCGGCGCTATCATATCGAGGCTATAATAGCTGTGGACTAAAAATAATACTGAAATACAGGAATGCCTTCCATAACATCGATTCGCTAACAACTAGTTTTCGGGTCTCTCTTATTGTCGTCATTAGGACGAGAAGAGGGGAAAGTAGTGATTCTTTTTCTTTCTAATGGTCTCACTTTCAAGAAATTCAGAGGAAAATAAGTACGTGCTTTGAATTTGTCATAATTATTATCTTGGTAATAGTTTCGGAGCACTTTTTCGATTCAGTCGGGTATTAATAAACACTTATCTTAGCGTTTGTTTTGCTTTTTGTTTGATTTCGTTTCAAAGGAGTAAATGATTTAATAAATGATTGGCTAATAATTTATTACAAGAATTCTCTTTTCAATTGAATTTTGTTTAACAAAACATTTGATTCAAATATGTATTTAAGAAAAACGTTTTCTTTAATCCGAATGTCATTGAAATTGAATTTAATGATTGATTTGGATTTCATTCATTGATTTTGTAATCAAATTTATGGATAGGTTTCTCGGAGTCTATTAATAAATATCTCATTTAATGAATAATTCCAAAAATTCATAGATATATCATATATGCAATCAATTCTGGTCTTTGTATGAAATCGAATGACGTGCGAGTGATGTACGCAAGGTAAAATAGGACCATTTTCATTGATTACTTAATGCTGGTGAATCATAGCTTTTGAATTAGCTAGTTATTCCTAAATTCTAATGCAATTTAAATTGAAATTTCCCTAAAAATGAGGATAAAATTTAAGAAAGCGTTTGATTCGTTCAAAAATAGAAACTTATTTGCATTCATTGAGAGACGATTTCGACAAATATTTTGGGAATTTTTTATTAAAAGAAAACATATTTTCAATATTTGATTAACGATCAGAATTCAGATCAAAAATAGATTATTTGAATGAAAACTAGATTTTCGAAGAATTGGGTATTTTTCACATGAATTTAATATTCAATGAAAGTGAACTTTCTTTGCGATTCATATCTTCAGCGATGGCCAGGACTGAACACTTACTTATAAATAACTCTCATTGAGAAGTCAAATATTAAAGATACCCATCAACTTCCACTGTATGAGATATTTTTCAATTGATTATAGCCTTGAACAATACAAATTAAAGATGATTTTTATTCACGTGAGGCTCAAAGTCTTGGACATCACTGGAGTTAATTAAATCAATTTTATTTGAATCGAAAACAAAATTCGGGAGTTTTTCAGTAAATGTTTTTTCTTAGTTTCTGCGAATTTCTCTCAATTACTTAATAACTATACTTTAAAATTCAAATTCAGAAACTATTGGGCAACACATGAGTCACAGCCAATGGTTCTACTCTTCAGTCATCTCTCTTACACTCGAAGATAATTGTGAAGGAATAGCAATAAAACAATGAAGAAAAACAAGCGAAGAGTTAGATATCATTTCAATGTCAAAAACATCGTTAGAATCCAATTAAAGAGCAAAATATCTCTTATAATGACCATAAAGCAAGTGATCCAAACAACTGCACAGAATATTTTCTGACACTTCTCTGACTCAAAGCAATTGTGAATAGAAAACATCTTTTGATTTCGACTCAAAAGACAAAGTTTTCAGAAATACTTTACAAACGAAAGCTTTTTCCGATTCGTATGCAAACAGTTTTGTTTTTAATTTGATATTTGATTTTAAGGACTCTTTTCGTTTGAATGCTTTCCGAGAAACCAAGAGTTGAGCCGACTTTCAATGACCTGACGACGTATTTTTCAATGATTGCTCGTTAATAAGTTGTGGTGTGCTGTCAAATGACTAACACTTTATATTGAATAAAGGTTTTCCTCATTTGGGAAACAAAGAAACTTATAATCAAATAACAGGTAATTAAAGAAAAGTCAACAGAAGTTTCGGTCAAGGATTTTGATTATTAAATTATCCATCAATTATCTGAGATGTTTATTGAATCTTGTTCGAAATTTATGAATTTTTAGATTACTTTGTTGGGGATATATAATTTACCCTGTCAATGAACAGACTATTTCAAAATCTAAAATATGATTATATTCATGAAATAAATAAAATTTGTGAAAAAACAACTGAATTATTGAAATTAGAGTTGTTTGCTCATGGCAATTGGCAAATGGCAAATTGCAATGGGGCAATTTTCTCTGAATTCGTATAATTTTGTGATAAAAATATTGGTTTCACTTCAAGTGTTTTCAAATTAATTTAAATTGAATTTAATATTCAACCCTTTTATAAAACATATCGATTGAAAAAAGAGATTATTTTATTTGAATGAAAGACAGGATATATAAAAGTATATAAAAGTTAAGAAAAGAAGTGATAATCGATAAGAAGTTCCTCAAAAAACGACAGCAATTCTGAAATCAAAAGTAATTTTTAAAACTTTTTGTTCAAAATTCAAATTATCTGATGTTTACGACTCAACAAAAAGCACTTATTTTAAAAATAAACTTATCTTGCTTAGATAACACTGTTTACTAAAGTCGTAGATTGAATGACTCATTTTTAATGGCATATAGTTTTGGAAAATACCCCCCATATTAACCAAAAGAATTTCCACCCATGTAAAAAGGAACTCTCACTTTAGAATCTAAAGTTTAGATAGAAGAGTTTAAATAATCGATTTCCAAATGACCTTTCCTAAATTACAATCTAAAGAAGAGACATTGATTCAAGAGGAAAGAAATCAGTGATCATGCAAAAACGTACTTGAACACTGGAAACAGCGTAGTTCCGACTGAACTCCATTTATTCAGACCTTGTTTTTCATTATAAAAAATATAATTAATTTATTCAAAAGAAAATATTTTTGTATTTATTTGAAGAAAGAGTGAAATTAGTTATAATTTTTATTGAGAAAGTAGTGAACTGTGGGTAAGACTGAGGGCAAGAGTGGCGTAAATAAGAAACCGTTAGCACAGGTATGGGACAGGTATAAGGAGAGCAGAACTAATTTGCGTTAAACTCGAGTGAATCCATTATCAAAAAAATATTTTATTCAAAACAGTCGTAACTTTCATTTGTTTTGCACCAGTTTTCTCTTTTACTGTCTGTCCTGTGCCAGACCTGTGCGCGGATAACAGGTCGATGGCATTAACTATTTTTTTTCAGCACAACCTGTGATAGCGTTGGCTTTACTTTGCATTCAATCAAATTATGTAATAATGTGTTAATCGGAGAATAATTTATGCAAATAATGAGATTAAAATATAATTTGGTCTAAAATTTAGAAATAAACGCTAAACGCATTTAAACACAGAGAAATTAGCTTGCTCAATCTTATTTCTTGTATACCTGATATTTTAAAATGTACATGGATAAATTAATGTTAACTATAGTGAAAAACAAATAACTTATCGATTTTTATAAATAACTTTCGATTTGCTTTTCAAACAAAATTCAATTTTTCGTAAATCAATAAAACTTTTATCAAATGTATGAGAATTTACGTCAAATTTATAATTAGTTTACTTTTATTGTTTTTATATTAGTTGCGATAATCGGAAACATTACAACTTCGGTAAAATTCAAATAATCCAATAAATTATTTATGAACATGATAATATTCAATGTTGAAATGATGCTTGGTGATAATTGCTATGAAATAATAATAAATCTCTGTATTGATTCAGGAAAAAAGAATTTAGAGGATCAACATTATGTGATTTGAGTGGTATATTCCTACATTTGCTAGATTCAATATGATTGCATACAAACTTGAGCGACCAATTTTGGAAAACATTCAGTTGACAGAGTGTTTGGCGATATAATTGTAGATTTCTTGCTAATTCAATTTCGAATTCACCTTGATAGTACAATTATATTAGAATTTGTGTTACTTTGCTTTGCAAATAACCTGGTGTTTGATCATTGATCGTTGATCAAGCAAATTTTATTTAATTTGTTTTAAATGTGTAATTTGGCCCCATCTATGTTCTTGATATTCGATTAATGTCTAAATAACGAATATTCTTGGTTGTGGCCAAGAGTCAATTGATTTTTTCGATTTCTTTTCCAATTAGGAGTCGATACAGGAAATAAATATATAGTTTTCCTTTTTTGTAAGCTTGGTTCATTGTAATTATTCTTTATTTTATATTAATTTTGAAAAAATGAAAATTATTTCCTCGAAATAAACCATAAAATGATTTTAAGTAAAGAATTATTTTCTCATAAGTTTTATTCAATTGTTTTTCCGATTATTTCAAAATAGCGAAAAATTTCCTCATATTTGATCTCTAGTTATAAAAATACAATTCATTTCTAGAATAGTTTGCAACGATTTTAAGTCTCAGAAATGCCTCTCAAAGGAATCAAAGTAATAGAATTGGTGGGCTTAGCTCCGGGTCCTTTTTGTGGTCAAGTCCTCTGCGACTTTGGCGCCGAAGTGATCAGAGTTGATAAGGTTTGTCATATATTTTTGATAATATTCTCTTAATTTTAATATTTTGTTGAATTGAAGGCATTCGCAAAAGAGATCGAAAACTTAAAGAGAGGCAAAAAACTTATTTTAATTGATTTGAAGAAAACCGAAGGAAAAGAGATTTTCAAAAATCTGTGCAAAACAGCGGATGTCGTTATCGAGACTTTCAGACCCGGAGTTATGGAAAGACTTGGGTTAGGGCCGGACATTCTCATGGCTTTGAATCCAAGTTTGATTTTTGCACGAGTTTCGGGTTATGGACAGTCAGGCTATCTGTCGAGAAAAGCCGGTCATGACATCAACTATTTGGCTATTTCTGGAATACTCTCTAAGTTAGGTCCTAAAGATAGACCACTTTCTCCAATCAATCTTCTGGGCGATTACGGCGGAGGAGGACTCATGGCTGCACTCGGGGTGTGTTTAGCACTTTTTGAGAGAACGAGGTCAGGCAGGGGTCAGGTTATTGACGCTAATTTGACTGAAGGAACGTCATACCTTTGCTCTTGGATATGGGAATCATTGGAAGACAGTTGGCTGATGAGAGACGTAGCCTGGCCCAGACCTGATCAACGACAGAGCAATATTCTCGATGGCGGCGCCCCTTTCTATCGCTGTTATGAAACCAAAGACAAGAAATTTATGGCAGTCGGCGCTCAGGAGTGGAAATTCTATCAGCCGTTCGTCGAAACACTTGGTCTGAATGTAAACGACTGCGACAGAAATGAGATCTCGAATTGGGATCAATTGAGCCAAAAGTTTGAGAAAATTTTTGCCACAAAAACTCAAAGCGAATGGACTGAACTGTACGACAAAGTGGACGCCTGCGTTACACCTGTCCTCGACTTGGAAACTGCACATCACTACAGACATAATGTTGACCGGAATTCCTATTTTACGAACGGTAGACCGAAACCTGCGCCCCTACTGAGCCGAACCCCGGCCTCAACCTATAGAGTGGATAACGAAGAGTCCGATTGTTTGCATACAAAACAAATACTTCTTAAATACGGTTACAAAGAGTCAGAGATTAAACAGCTTTTGGATAACAGAGTCATTGAAATTGAAGAAAATATTTCAAAACTTTAATCAGTTAGAGTCTGACCCGATATAACACTTCTCTCTGTGTCTACACAATTTGTGGGTCGTCTCGAAGTTTTGTAATTCAGAGTTAAATTAAAACTAATTTAGTGATTCTGGTGCTCCAAAATCATGTCTGTTATATCGGTTCCCTTATTGTGAGCTCAGACTGTATTCAATTTGTTTTTTTTATTTGATTTAATAAATTCTATTTTAATGTTAAAACACTGGAAAATTTATATAAACAACCTAGGACATTAACCTGTGATGCCCAAATTGGTATGGGCTTAACATTCCCTAAGTTATCGCTACACTAATGTTGTTTTGAATCAAATTTTAATCAAAATATTTGAGTAATCGATAAAAAATACAATTTAGTTAACAAATTGTGTTAAATATTTGAAAATTATTTCTTTGTTGAACCGATGGCTTTGACCGAAGACTTCTTCAATTCTGTTATTGAGTATTAGTCGGGAGTCTCGCCGAAGGGTTCTCTTGAGGTTTGGACTCATCTTTTTTTGTACTACTCACTCATCCCTAAGTCATCAAATTTGTGATAAAGACCCACTCCTTTATAAATACCGTTCGGTTTGACTAAAGGACACCAATCGGTGGACTCAACGGAAGAATAAACTGAAACCAGAATCAGAATCGACAACATTTCGGAACTTTTGAAGAGATTATTAATTGTTTTTGAATCGATTGGAAAACTAAACCAAATCTAAATTCAAATAAAAGTCTAATTCTTTGAAATTTGTTTAAAACCTGAAATCAATTTTCAGTTCTAATAACGAATTGATGTCATTCTGAAACTCAAATTCAATTTAATAAACGCATTGTTAGAGTCCGAGCCCTCAACTCATCCCTTATTCTCCACAATAAATCATTTATTAGGAAAACTATAGTCTCGTGAAATATGTGTTTAAATTCTGAATTTTTAATCAAAAGAGAAAATATTTTTCATAAAATTCGATAAAATAGTAAATTATGAAAAAATTATAAAAATGTTGAGACTTAGAACCGATTCAGTCAGACATTCACTCTTTTGGCGCAAAATTAATCCAAATATTTCTCTATAGGTTTAATTTTGAATGAGCAAGGGCTCTTAATGATGAGCAATACAAAGTCTATGAATATTGATCATGCTTGTTCATTCGATTCATTCAAAAACATAGTGACTTTTGGAAGGAGGGCTTTGGAGTTGAGAGTCATTGGAGTCTTTGGAAACCTATTTATTACTTAAATTGAAACCAATTTTATGCGAAAATAACTCACATTTGACTCAAACATAGATTTCATATCTCTTTGAAATCAATTCAACGATTTTTTAACGAATTTCTGATCAAATATGAGTTCAAAGGAGACATCGAAGAAGTCATCTGAAGGACAATTCGGTTTCTGTCCACAGGTTTACATTCAAATCAAATAAAACTCTTAACGAATCCAATCTTTTAAACAAATTTATTGATTTAATCTCTTTTTAGTTGAGTTCAGAGGAGAAAATGGATTTGAAGGCCATGTCTTCGCCTAACAATGATTCCAATGAAAGGGTTGACAACGGATCAGATGCCGGTATTTCTCCCAAATGTTTATTAAAAATATCTTAAGGTTTCGTTTTGGTTCATATTTTCAATAATGAGATAACCGATCGATTTCGGCGCCGAAGAAGTCTTTTATAGCGGGAGATGTGATTCAAGAGTATTGCGAACCCATAACGAAGTCAATCGAAGTCTACTACAAAATAACGGTTTGCAGTCACTGTATGGCCGAACCCCCGAAGCCTATGAAGTGCTCCAAATGCCGACAATTGTATTATTGCGGCAAAAGTTGTCAAAAGAAAGACTGGAAGTACCACAAGAATGAGTGCAAAGTCTTCTCCCATAAGAACTTCGAACCATCGAAATGTGTGACCACTGAAAAGCTTTTGATTCGTTTATGGCTTACCGTTGAGTCCGATCCGACTTTTGTCACCAAAAAGCGGCGACTTTTCGACGGCACAGAGATCTGTATCAATGATATCGAAATCAATACCAAACTGTTGTCTGAAGACATCGACCGTATGGTTGAGTTCCGTATGTTTTGCGATCACTTCAAGAGCTATGGCCTCGAGTTTGATCGGAAACAACTGCTTCGATACTATGGATTCGTTGTCTTCAATAGTATGCGTCACAGTCTGTTCCTCTATCACTACGATCTGACCCGAAATGCGATCGGAGTCGGAGTCTTTATAGAGACTTATAATATTAGGCACTCCTGTTCTCCGAACACCGCTTATGTTAACAAAGGTTTTGTCGTTCATATCAAAGCACTTCTCATAAAATGCTTTTTCAATAGGTTTTAGACTTGAAGTGCGAGCCATGGAAGCCATTGATCCCAACAAAGAGCTAACCATAAGTTATATGGATTTGGCAAAAGACAAGAGGGAGAGGTGGCAGACATTGAAGTCTTGCTTTCAAATAAATGAATGCAAATGCGATAAATGCCAACAAAACTCTGACTCAGACATCGATTACTCTCAGTTTCAGAAGGATTTGAACCAAATCTATGCGATCTCTAATTTTGGAGAAATTATGGGCCCCTCCTATCTCTTGACTGTCGACTCCAATGATGCGTTGGCTCTATTCTCGAGGATGAGTGGTCTTTACTGTCGAGTGTACGGTCACTACAACCCGAATGTAACGGTTTTCCTTTTGCAACAATTGCAGGCCATGTGGAGGCTCTTCGCCTGTAGAGCCCCTAACCCCTCAAATAAGGCTGTCCTCAAAGAATTCCACGATATCTGCGATTCAAACCTGAGAGTTACCTTTGGTGCCGACCATTACTTCTACGGTCTGTTCCGTAAATTGAAGATTGTTTAAGAAATTGGTTTCAATCGTTTCTCTTCTTATATCTGTTTTATGTCTTTTATATCATTTATTTCGATAACAGATTCGGAAAAAAAAACTTTTGTTTTCATTTACTTTTGATTTGAATCTCAAATATTTACTTAAGTTTTTTGATCAGAATATAATTGTTTTGAAAAAAATATCAATTTTATGACACTTTCCTCTCATTTGTCTGTTTTTATTCCTAAACTTGCAAACAGTTTGAGGTCATAAACGCTTTAATGTTTGGTAGCCTTTGGTTACCGATTAATGTCTTATTGAGGACACAATTATTGATAAAATTTGTAAAACAAAAGCATTAATAAAAGTGTTATCGCAAACAATGCTTTGATTACCGAATGACTAACCAATGATTTCTGTATTTAATCGAAATAAATATCTTTTGATTCATTTCGTTATTAATTTCATTAATAGTTTTCAGACATTTTACTGAATATAATGCGAAAGTGTTTTCTTCTCAAACCTATTAAGACTTTTCATTCAATTAAGTGAAAATTTTGTCGATTAAAAGCGCACAGAATATGCCAATAGTTGTGCGCCGATACTTGGGTCGGGCCGCCCTTCGCAACAGCGACCAGCGTCTGGTGCCGGCGATCCTGGCCTGTAATTTCTCCATTTGTTTTCTACTCTTCGGCGTATTTCTGACCATATCTGGAGTGATATTCCGGTCGATAGCCTCGACTTCTTATGATTCGAGCGCACACTTCACATCAACTAACGATACCTCTCAAACAGCAGTCACAGTGGGGACAGTCATATTGACTGTTGGCTCGATTTTAGCAGCAATTGGATTGGGATTATTGATATATGCCTGGATCAGTTTCAAACGATATGAAACTTTGCGTAGTAGTGAACTGCATGCGGCCAACAGTGCTGTTAATCTGAACTATGAGACCAGTTTCACGAACGCCACAGTATATCCGGCCCCCAGTCTGTCACCGAATCCATTGCCGCCGCCCACCACTGGCTATCGCTCTCAACCTTTGTATACAATTCAAGACGAGTTCGAACCGCCGCCCAGTTATTCAACTCTACCCCACAATCATGAGGTCATCGACCGATCGGACAAATAGTGATATCTCTGTATTAAATATATTCTTATAACCGATTGTGTGATGAAGTGGTGTCTTATCTCACTATTTATCCAATATTTGCCCAAAAAGTATTCATTATTTTCAAAAGCATGAGTGCTCTCACCCTCTCCCAGTATTTTCCTATTTTTATAATCTATGAATTTATTTATGTTTGACGCCGAAGTGGTCGTCCATTCAATTCCAGTCCATTATCGTCGACTAAAACATCTATTTTATGATTATAAGGCTTTATTCAATGATAAATTGAGAATTAGCCAGCTTACTTTTAATATGTTTTTACTGATTAATTTGTTATTACATCTGTAAATGACTTAAAATTTCGAATAAAAATAAAACTAACCAGGCTGGTTAAACCTGACTCGAACAGATCAGTTATGCTCTTCAAAAGGTAATTATTCTTGTTTCAAATTCTGTATATTATTCTTGCATTGAAAGTGAGGCGATTGACAGATATGAGCCATTAATTTGATTTTAATTAAGTTTAGATTTAATTAGATTCCGAGCCATATGTTTGTCCACATATTCTGAAGCAAAGAATGGGTTTCATCAGAAAAGCCTTCAAAAGCCAAACTCCACTTAATTTAGTTCTTATTCTTATAAAATGTATACAAATGAGTAATATTTCAAATATCAGATATCAAATATCAGATAAAAAACTTTTATTGGATATTATTTAATAAAATATATAAAATTACAATTATTTCGTTATATTTGATGATAAGCTATTAAAGTAGACCGGAATTGTAGCTAGGTCATTAGGTCAATAGTCAAGGCCTATTGGAAGTTCAATAAGAATTTAAATATTTATAATAAATTTTGTTCAAATCTAATAAATATTATTCTTTGTGTAGGTTTTCATTGGACTGAAACTAAAATAACTGTTTCAGCGATTATTTGTTTTCATTACAATATTTATAAATTCAAAACACATTTAAAAGAGACGTCACAAGACTTCTGTATATCATCTGTCGTTTAAATGCAAAACCAATGCATTAATTGTATGCAAAGAGTTATAAAAACCGAGAGTTTTGCCAAAACTACTGCAATACTGAAGTTATTTAATCACTAGTTATCTAATTATAAGATAACGTCATTAATGATGGCGTAAACGCAATACCATTACATTTGATAATACAGTCAAACC